>JAQQSU010000742.1:0-18209 GCA_028627135.1 Pseudochirops cupreus
GATTTCCCACCTTTTTATTGAAATGTCATCTACAAATATCTGATTTCCTTAAATTATTGAAAATAGCATTTTTCTGTTCTCATGGTATTTGTTAATAATGATTCCTCTTATGTTTTACAAAAGTGTCCCTGAGTACATTATTCATATTTGAATATACCTGAAGTAAACAGAAATTTTGGTGGAAAAACGTATTTGAGGTTTTGCAAACTTTTTTTTAATATTATCCTTTCACAAAAATAATGATATTCTTATAGTTAATTCAAGTAAAGTAGTTTCTACATACCCATTATATGCCAAGCATTGTGAAAAGTTCTAGAGAAAAAATGTTTCTTATACTGAGAGACTTAGTGTCTCTAGTATGCTTCATAATGCCTTCCTTAGTGCCCTGCACAGAAAAGGCATTTAATGCACATTATTTTTTAAATGAATTGAACTGAATGTAAGAAACAATCTAGAAATGAAGATGGTTAGGGTTAGGGGTGCTTGAGACCCCAAAATACCAACATGCTGGGTCCTGCCAAATGAATTCAACTCAAGTCTTCTCTCAGCCAAAGAAAAGTAAAGTTTATTAAAAGTTTGCCATATTGGGTAGACTCTTAAGGAGCCTCAGTATCTATGACGCTTGCATTGGACAAATAGGCCAGAGCAAGTCTGTGCTAGAAAATTCTATGGCACTCTTACACACATGGAGGCAAGATGGGGTCTTATATTGTAGGGCAATTAATTTAAATTTGTAGACCTCTTTTTGTTATGTCAAGTAAGCAGGTACTTAGCCCTTAGTAACTAATCAAACCTCTGTGAAAGAGAAATAGAAGGTGTGAACTCTTTTTCCTGTTGCTGCCATAACAGGAAGGGGTTAGCTGAAACAGGAAGCCAATGCTGTGTGTATATAAGAAAAACCCCAGAGAGAGATAGTCAGAATTTTCTTCTGACAAGATCCTGGTGGAAGAAGCTGTTCTGCTGGGGAGAGAGAGAGAGACAGAGAGAGAGAGACAGAGAGGGAGAGTTTCTCTCAGTAGCATCTGGAAGCTGGGCTGCTACTGCTGGGTTGAAAACTGAGTCAGGATTTTCTTGAGACCAGAACTTGGTGAAGGCTAAAATTGCTGCCAGGAAGGCTTCCTGGAAGGCCAAAGTTGTTGCTGCCACCTGAAAGGCCAAAGTGGCTGCTGTCTCCTGGAAGGCCAGTGTTGCTGCTGCTGCTTGGAAGGCTGAGATTTCTTCTGGATCCTAGGGCCAGCCAAACTGCCAGAGGACTGAGGAAGCCTGACAGGGATGCTAAGACTTTGTTTGTTTGTGGCTTGGTTGATACTTGAGATCCCGGGAACAGAAATTGTCAAGGTTTTGAGATATACTGGACCTTGTGAACTTCAGTGTGTAGCAGGAACTGCCTGGAGGACTGGACAAGGACATGGGAGGCGTCTGCCTCTGAATCCAGGTGACTGTTAGGTGGAATCAGGTAGGAGCTGGAACGATGGAAGGGGATCCAGGGAATCTGAGAGACCACCCTGAGTTAAGATGAAGAAAAGATTTCTCCTTGGATATTGAATGCTGTAATGATAATGTGGTTTACTAGTGACCTAGGGGTGGTAGGTTTGTGTATTTTCAAATGATTGTACTTAGTGATTAATGATACTTAGTAATTGTGAATCTGAATAAGTGACTGATTAAGTTAACCTAGTTGCCCCTGAGTGGAAGATTGACTTGTATTCTGAAATGATTGAATGACTAAGTAAGGAGTCAAACCTCCTTAGGGATACCAGATGATTGTTCTTTTGTTCTTTGTTCTAAATACTGTGACCACTTTGGTGAAAACTATGTGGCCATTTTAATGATAAGCTGTTGTGAACACTACATTGTGGTTTTCTGTGATAAGATGTAATGTTGTGAATACAGTACCTTGATTTGTTGTGAATGTTTTCCTTTGATTTGTTTTTGAATAGAGTGTTCACTATACTGTGTAATCAGAACCTTAAAAGCTATTCACAGTAGCATTCTTTTGGGAAACTCTTCATGCATGGCATTACATAGATACAGAAAGGTTGTGGGATGATTTTAGGGATGATCTGGAGGAGGAATTTGGGGAGGGTCTTCAGGATGAGTCAAATGAGGTCAGACTCCAGTGATGAGAGATTAAGGTGGGAAATAGTTGAAGGCTACCTGGAGATGAGACAATGGAAGGTTTGGAACAATCAAGGGTGGGAAGTTGCTGGACAAATAAAGGACGGCTAGGCTAATAAAAGAGATTTGGGCTTAGCTATAATGAAAGGCTTATGGCATCAGGCAAATACCTCATCAAATGGAAAGATTCAATCAGAGATCAAGGGGGTTCCCAGAGCCTGTACCTCATAATTCCCCTCTCAAACAAATGGGACCCAAATTCCTTTCAGGTAAAGGGTGAAGGTCTCAGCTTCTGAAAGTGCTCACTGCTGGCAAGGGGCATAGAGCTGTCCCTGCCTCTCTGGATCCTGTTCAAGGGGGTCAGACTTCACATTCAAGGGGTCAGACTCCAGAACATCAATTATGCCAGGTCTAGTGGGCTGGAGAATTTGGATTCAGTCAGAGGTTGGTATAGCATGAGTGCTCATCTGGGGGTTGATGGCTTAAACCCTGGGGGAGACAAACCTGGCGAGGAGGTTAAGCAAAAGAAGACCAAACAGGCACCAAAAAAAAATGTATAGAGAAAGGACAATTTCCCTGGTAGGAATTAAAGATGACTATTGAAGGCCAAAATACTCTTAATATCCCTTTCCTTTCCAAATTGTTCCATAGACATTTAGCACATGGAAAGCAATAGTAGCCATAGAATCTAATAGTTTTCAAAAACAGACAATAACTCCCAAAGTCTGTTCTCTCCTTCAATCATCATAGAGAGTAAAAGGTTTTTCCCAGATTGAGTAAAGCTGGAGCAGTGGTCAATTTAGTTTTCAAAGTCTCGAAAGCTTTCACCTGGTGGTCTGGGCCCAACTCTAGACAGAATGAGTCAGGGTCTTGAGTAGCAATTAACGGTTGTAGTCACTCCCAGGCCATGGGTTATAGACCAAGATGGGGGGGGGGGGCACTTTAGGACCAAGGAGTCAAAAACAAATGCTGGGATAGCAGAAATAGCTCGCTCAGGAATTTCCTGATCCCAAACAATTGACTCAACTATCTCCCACACTCCTGAGGGAACATGGGGAGATCTGGGAGGATTAGTTAGAGAAAATTGGCTTCCCAATTTCACCAACAGGTCCCTTCCCAACAAGAGGACAGCATAAGAGGAGAGCATAAGGAAGGAGTGTTCAAACAACAGATTCTCAAGTAGGCAGGGGACTGGGTATGTCTGGAAAACATCCCTTAGATTCCCTTTACATGCCCCTGACCTGACTGGTAAAGGGGAGGAACCAATTGGTTAGAACAGAGAACTCAGACATAATAAAGTGGGTAACCTTACCTTCAGCCTCAATGCTTGCCAAGAGTTCAGTGAGACATGGAGAAAGAGGGAGCACTGCCTAGCCCCGTGCTTCCCCATCACTCCAAATCTTGAGAAGACTGGAGGACAGGGTACTAGGAGGTGGCTCTACCACTTTTCCAACCTTTGGGACAATCCTTCCTCCAATGTCCCTCCTGGTCAAATTGTCACGGTTGAAGAGACATTGGCTCCTGGGACTCCCTTGGCTGGGGGTGGGGGGGGTCTTGCAGGGGCACTCCTTGGACCAGTGACCCTTCTTGTGGCATCAAAAGCAGTTTTTCCCACTGACTAAGTGACTGGGCTTCCTCCAATGGGGTCCACTGGAGGGGCTTTTCCTGGCCATGGTAGCAGCCAAGAATGAAGCATGTTTTCTGTCTTTGGTTTATTCCCTTCTTTCTTTCTTCTCTGCTGCAACCAAGTCTCTGTTATTAGACTCAAAAGGCCATCTCCAGTAATTGGGCCTGAGGTGTTTGAGGTCCCATTGCCAATTTCTGCAGTTTCCTCCTAATATCTGGGGTAGATTGATTAATGAAATACATGTTAAGGATTGCTGCCCCTTCTATAGAGTCAGGACCTAAATTTTTGTACCTTTTAATTGCTTCTACAAGTCTATCTAGGAAAAGGGCAGGGTTTTCTTTTTCTGTCTCAGTAATTTCACTAATTTTTTGAAAATTTACTTGCTTTTGAAATGCAGTTCTCAGGCGTTCTAATAGGCAAAGTTCCATACAGTCTCTTTTCTCCCTATCCTCCCAGATTTGATAATCCCATCCTGGGTCACTAGTGGGAACGGCAGCTGTTCCTGTGGGTTATCTTCTGGGGTCATTGCTAGCCAAATGATCTCCAAATTTGGGGGCTCTTTCTCACATTCTCCTCTTCTCCTCAGTGGAACAACAAGTAGAAAAAAAGATATGCAAATCATCCCAAGAAAGCTCAAATTGGAGGTATATGTCCCCAAAACCTTCAGCAAACTTTGTTGGATTTCCAGAGAACTTCCCCCATTTTTCTTCAATTTCATTGACATCCGAAATGGAGAATGGGGCATGCACTCTAGTTGTTCTACCTAACACAACCACTTCCCTTAGGGGAAAAAGTCCTGAAGGTGCTGTGGGGACAGGGGCTTGGGAAGGGAGGTAGGAAGTCCCACTTCTGTGAGGGAGTGGCTGGGGGGAGGGGTGCTTGCTGAACTGGATCAGACTGTAAGACTGGAGGATCTGGCTGGCAAGGGAGAAGGTCAGCCAGCACCTAAGAAGTGGAAGGGGTCAGAAGAGGAGATACATCTAAGACTCCCATGGGGGTAGGGCCTGAGTGGGTATTGCCTCAGGGGGAGGGGCCACAGAGGGAGGCACCTCAGCAAGACCAGTGGCTGGGACCTGAGCAGGTGTCCCTGCATGGGGAAGGGCCATGATGGGAGATGCAGAGTAGGAGATATGGATGGTGTAGGAGGCAGGAAACAAGGGGTGTTGGGGCTAGAGGAAAAGGAAAGGTAAACCAAGGGGAGAAGGGTGGGGGAGCTGTGCCTCAGTGAGACTGGTGACTGGGACCTGAGCAGGAGTTGCTTTCTTCTCTGCTACAATATAATTCTAACTCTAAGAGAGTATTTTCTTTTAAAGTCCCCAAAACAGGTCAAGATTCATAGTCCTCTAGGTGATACCGAGGCCAAAGAGTATTGCAATAAAGCACCAACTTTTCCTTTTTAAGCTCTCCAGAAAAACTCAATTTTCCCCAATGTTGTAAAAGACAACCCAAAGGTGAACTTTTGAGAGCTACAGATGTAGGACCTGGAAGTCCCTTCATCCATAAAGGAAGGTTTGGGAGTAAGCCTGGAAAAACAAACAAAAAAAAAAAAAACACAGAAAAGTACCTGAAGTTTTCCCAGTTCCCTAGCGACAAGAGAATTGAAAGAATCTGGCTTACACTTCCAGATGAAGTGTCTGTCCTTATCCCAGAAGATGCATCTAGGTCCATGTTCTTCAACATAACCAAACCGGACTGAGCATGTCAGAATGTCAGGCTGAGTATGAAACAGCCTCATAGCTGTCTGACCTAATGGGACCTGAGAGGTAAGGCCCCCAAAAAACACACGCAAAAAAACCCACATCCAAGGTACTTGGAGAACAAGAAGAGAATAGGGAAAGAGAGAGGCTTATGTACCTTCCAGTCCTGGCTAAAGAAAAGCTTGAGATTAGCAGTGTTTCCTGGTATCAGGGAACCATAAAAATGAAGAGGTTACCCAGAAAATGTAGAGGGTTAGGGTTAGGGGTGCTCAAGAACCCCAAAATACCAACATGTCAGGTCCTGCCAAATGAATTACACTCAAGTCTTCTTTCAGCCAAAGAAAAGCAAAGTTTATTAAAAGTTTGCCAAGACTCTTAAGGAGCCTTGGTATCTGTGACACTTGCATTGGGCAAGCAGGCCAGAATCATCTGACACAGAGCAAGTCTGTGGTAGGTCATTCTATGGTGCTCTCACATCCCATGGAGGCAAAATAGGGTCCTATATACAGAAAGATTGTGGGAGGAATCTACGGGTGGTCTAGAGGAGAAGTTTGGGGACAGGTTTCATGAATCAGATGAGATCAGACTCCATTAATGAGTTTGGGGAGGGTCTTCAGGAGGAATCAATGAGGTCAGATTCCAGTAAATGAGCGAGTAAGGGTGGGGAGTTGCTGGACAAAAGAGGAATAGAGATTTCGGCAAAGCCACAATGAAAGGCCTATGGCCTTGGCCAAACGCCTCATCAAATGGGAAGATTCAATCAGAGATCAAGGGGGTTTCCAGAGCCTGTACCTTATCAGTAGAAATAGTATTTTAATCCTTAATGGAGAAGCTATCACTTGAGTTTGGATTTAAGTTAGAAGTGGATTAAACTTCTGATTCTGGCTACTTGCTACCTGAGTGACCTTGAGCAATTCATAATATTTTTGCATTCTTGAACCCATTGCAGTCATATACTATGCTATACCCTTGATTTCATCCCCCCCTCCCCCTCGTCCTATAATACACACATGACCAATCACAGATTTTCCAAGGTCTACATCATCCAATTTCATTGTACCTACTCCCCATTGATGAATGCTAACAATATAGGATATTATGAAGTCATGCTATCTAATTCAAACTGAATCCCTGCTCCTGAATGGCAATTTCTCTATGCTACCTTCATTGGATTTCAGTCATAGTTGTCCAAGTGCCCGCCCAAACCCTTCTTGTTTCTCCTTAAAACCCTGATACTGTATCTAAATGGCTTCTTAATAAATGAAGTTGCCTCCTTTGAAAAAAAATTCAAGGCCATATCTGATGACTTCTCATGTTTCTTCTAGTTCATATTCCCAAATTTACCTATACCATCAGCTGCCCTTTCCTCATTTTCAAGTCTCAGAGGAGAAGAAGGTAGCCCTTATTGCTATGGTTAAATGATATACTTATATTCTTCATGCCCTAATATGCCTACAAATATATGTTACACACTCTTAAACAAATAAAAAAGTTAATTTCACCATTTTGTTCTTTCAATCTATCCTACTCTACATATCTCCCTCTACCTACTGATCTCCCATGGAAAATAATCTACACTAAAATTGTCAAACTCAAATCGAAACAATCCCTGAGAGCATCATATTGACTTAGGAAATCACAAATTAACATTATCTATGTTGGGCTATATTTTTATACATTTTGCTATACAGTTCCAAATTACATTTCAATATGTTTGGACTCTCACTTAGCTTGGGAACCTCAAGTTTTACAGAAAACTGACCTACATCTAATATCTTCATTTCTCATCATTCACTCACCTATTAAGACTTTACAATCTGCCTAGATTCAGAATACAAAAATCTACTTAAATTTTTATTTAATCATTATTAATTACCTCATAATTAATAAAATCAATAACCTTATTTTAAGCTTCTTCTTTCCTGAACTTTTGGTGATCTTTAGTACTTTCAATCATCCCTTCCTCCTTGATAGTTCCCCTGCCCTTTCCTTCTATGCTATTGTCTTGTCCTGATTCTCCTTTTACCAGGCTAACCATTCTCTCTCCTTCCACCTGCCTTCAAATCCACATGAAATTTTCATCCCTTAAATGTCTTTCATGCCCATGGCCTAGACCCACTTCTCTTCTTTCTACGTTCCCCCTCTTTTATTGTATCATTTATAAAAATGAGCTCAATTATCACCTCCACATCAATGAATAATGAGTTGATGTATCCAGACAAATGCCCCTTTTGAACTTTCCTAGATCATCAAATATCACCTAGAGAAAAATATTTGGATGCCTCAAATATATCTCAATCATATCAAGAACAATGCTAATGCTCTATTGACCTAAATCTAATCCTCCTGCAAAATCCCTTTACTCTTGAGGACATGAACATCCTTCACATGTTACAGTTTTCTGTGTTTTCTTTATACACTTGTTTTTACAATGCTGAAATTTTCCCCTATTTCCCTCCCCCTCACATGACCCAGTGAGCTGAGTAATGAACAATACTGTCAAGAAGAAAGAAAAAAAGGGGGAGAAAAGAAAAGAAATGAGCAAAGCCTATCTATGCCTTGAACATATATGCAATGTTTTGGAACTATGCTCAAAGATCTATAAAACTGTGCATATCCTTTGATCCAGCAATACTACTACTAGATCTGTATCACAAAGAGATCATACAAACAGAAGAAATGTCTCACAAGTACGAAAATATTTATAGAAGCTCTTTTTTTGTGGCAAAGAATTGGAAATTGAGGGAATTCCAATCAATGGGGGAATGGCTGAAAAAGTTGTGTTATATGAATTTAATGGAATGCTGTTGTGCTATAAGAAATAATGAGCAGGTAGATTTCAGAAAAGAAAAAAAAATCCTGGAAAGACTTACACAAATTGATGCTGAGTGAAATGAGCAGAATCAGAAGAACATCATACATAGTGATAGCAACATTGTGTGATGATCAACTTTGATAAACTTAGTTCTTCTCAGCAATACAATGATCTAAGACAATTCCAAAGGACTCATGATGGAAAATGTTACCCAGATTTAGAGAAAGAACTATGGACTCTGAATGTGGATCAAAGTATATTGTTTTCTCTTTCATTGCGGTCATTCTTTCTAGTGTTTTTTTTCCCCTTTTATTCTCATTCTTCATTCACAAAATGACGAATGTGGAAATATGTTTAATATGATTGCACATAATAGCCTATATCAAATTGCTTGTCAACTCAGGGAAGGGAATAAGGAGGAAAGGAAGGAAGAAAAAAAATCGAACCTCAAAATCTTATAAAAGTGAATGTTGAAAACTATCTTTGTATATAATTGGAAAAAAAATACTATTAAGTGGGGTGGGGGGAAGAAAGATAATGCAATGTTCCATAGCTCTGAACCTTCTGCCTCAGTAAAGAAATGTTTCTTTATGCCTCTTCTTTGTGGCCTACTTTATTCTTTGTAACTTTGCTACGTTCACTTTCAATTATTTTGTGTTTGTTATTTTGATTTCCATTGCTTGTAACCATTTTGTATATAATTTTCTTCTCTCTCTTAACTTCACTCTGCTGCATTCCCTGCAATACTTTCCATTGCATTCATGCTCAAAAAATTTCCGAGTCTTTTCCCAGTGGAAGGAGATCTACTCTGTTTCAAGTTCTTTTCCACTACAAAAAGAAATACTGCTTATCAATTTTGATGTTCATGGGTCTTTTCTTTTTTTTATCAATAACCTCCTCAAGATTTATGACTAGTAGCAGAATCCTTGGGTCAAAGGACATAGAGATTTTAGTTGCTATATTTGCATAGTTCCAAACTGCTTTCTCAAATCCTTGAAATAATTAATAGCTCTACCAACAAGATGTTAGTGTGCCTTTCTTCTGACAACTCCTTTAAAATCTACTATTCACATCTTTTGACACTTTTGCCATTTTGTTAAGTCTGAAGTGAAATCTCAGTGTTGTTTTAATGGTGGATTCATTCAATTGCTCTTTTTTTGTATTTAGAAGTTGAGGGTAATTTTTATTGTATTATTTCCTTTATTGCAGTTTTCATGTTTTTTTTTCTTTCTTGACTTGGCATTTTTTTTCTGAGAGACCTATGACTCCTGTTATTTCTATCCATTCTTTCTTCAATATAATTGTGTTTTGGTTATATAGAGATGCATACTTTGAATGTTATTGCTTTTTTTTTTTTGCTGTAATTCTTTTAGTTTGTCCTTCACTTCAATATATTTGTAGCATCAATAAATCAGTATCTCACTCCTTTGGAGACTTCAGATAGTGGAGGTTCAAAATTTTCTTTTATAAAAAGAACTTCTGTCATTCAGTTCACAAATTATTTCATTTGATCCCTTGGTAACTTCTTTCAAAATTTTTATTTTTCTCAAAGCACTTAGAAACACTCAAATGTAGTGTTTTGTGTTTTTATCAACTTTTAGTTCAATTTCCTTTGAATTGAAATATGTTTATTTAGAAACATGTGGATTCTTAGATGATTTGGTAGGTATTTTCCATTCTATTGTAATATCTTCCCTGTTGATTTATCTACTTGTTCTCTAGATTTCTAATTGTTTCTTCCTCCTGATGTCTTAGATTTTATCACTGTGAGTGCCAATAGAGATGCCAATATCTGGAGAATCACTAAGTGTATCCCTTAGAAACTACTAGTGGGTGGCACTGTGAATAGAGTGAATAGAGGTCAGGAGGACCTGAATTCAAATTTGACCTGAGACACTTGACACACTGACTAGACATGTGACTTTGGGCAAGTCATTTAACCCCAATTGCCCTCCAAAAAGCAAAAAACAAACAAACAAAAACTAGTGGTTTGGGTTGTGTACCCTACTAGAGTAGGAGGATTTGTGGGCATGGGGATTACACAGTAATCACATTAGGAATTATCATTCTCTGCTGTTAATTCATAGGGTCATTCCCCTATGAGGATTCTTGGTGTCTTGGCCTGTGGAAGTAGCTTTAATTTGCTCTACTTCTGCTACATAATTCTTTCCAGGAGTTTTCAAGAGTTATGAATGAAGAAAACATTGATAACTCTTTCTCATTTGTTAGTCACATGACCCAGAAATTTTCTACTCAAATTTCTCCTCTTAGAATCATCTAGGATTGTCTTTCACACCTTTCCCCACACAGAACCCAATCACTGTGTTTTACTTTTTCTTTGTTTTACTACATCAAAATTCCTAACAACCACTCCCTTTTCTCCTTTCCCACTTCCTATACCCTAATTCGGATTCTTATCACTTGAACCTTGGACTAGTATCCTCACTGGAATCTTGACTATCAGCCTTTGTACTTAGTAATTCATCTACACAACTGCCAAAATAATATCATCTTGATCATATTATGATTTGATTTAAAATATCTAGTGGCAATTGATTTATAAAATACAAAGCCATTAGGTTTGCAATTAAGATCTTTCAGAATTTAGTTACAATATACCTCTCCAGGTTTGTTCCATTTTATGTAATCTATATTCCAGGTAAACTGGAATTCTTAATATGTCTTGAACTCTACATTTCAGGGGACCTCCTTCTCTACATTTCCACGTTTTCACACAAACTGACTCCCTTGACTGCCTCTCAGAATCCTTATCATGGGATCACAGGTTTACATACTGAGATATGAACAATCCTTATTGAATATCTAGTTCAGCCTTCTCATTTGAGAGATGAGGAAAATGGAATCTCAAGAGGTCACTTGACTTCGACAAGTCACACTGGCAGCAAATAGCACACACAATATTTGAACCCAGACAGGTCTTCTGACTTATGTCACAGCTTACATGCCACCTGCTTTTTTTTTGTCTACCACAAATAAAATGTAAGCTCCTTAAGGGCAAAAAATCTTTTGCATGTTTGAATTTGTATCTTCAGCATTTATCACAATCCCTGACATATAACGCTCAACATTTTAAAAATTTTTTAACTCTTTTGTTGATTCATTGAACTAAATTTTCACTATTGAATTCATACTGATCTTCTCAATGATTCATGCTTACTTCCTCTTCAAATATTCCTAAATATTTTTTGTCTCTTCTTTGAACTTTTTAGTGTCTATCCTGTGTTACAACCTGCTCCAATATGGGAGTAATAGTAATATAGTTTGGAAGACAACACAATATAATATAGATAGATTAAGTCGTGAATAGGGCAAAGAAAAGAACAATGAGCTTCATGATGTATTGCTCCATTTTACAATATAAACTTGCTCCATGTAAGCAGTATTTTTCACCTTTATATCTGTAGTCCTCCCCTACTACCGCATATACACTTTACACATAGTAGATAATAAATATGTCTTGATTTAAATCTCTATGACTCTCATATGTGTTCTTTCATATGTGTATACATTATGTGGATATTGACTAACACTTGGAATTGAAGGAATTAATAATAGGAATAATTTGTGTATGACCTATAATGAGATAAAATATTTAATTTCTATCTAATTTAATAATATATTATGAATATCCAATATGCATTCTAGTCATGTCTATCAGGTCCTCAAATCAGCTAGCTGTCAATCACTAATGAACTCTGTCACATGTGTGGTCTCTAAAAGGTTCTAAAATCTGCTCTTCATATCTACTGGAAGTTTGTTCTTCCCTTATATTTTAAATTGTTCATGGGTGATTATAGTTCACATCATTGCAATTCAATCTCATTAGTGCCTCTTAGAAATGTAATAACTACATCAAACTTTTTTTTCCTCTTTCTTCTCTAATCATGTTTCTCATTTTAGCAATCTTTTATACTTACCTTTTCTTACTTACCTTGTATCACCAACTACTTTTTTTGTTTCTTTTCCTCTTTTTCTTCATGTCCCTCTAGCCAATTTGTCTCCTTTTCCACCTTGAATCCTCTTTCAGCTAAAACAGTTGTTTTTCCTCAAATCTTACCAAAATTATTTCAAATTCAGTAAAGATTTTTAAAATCTAAACAAAAGCACTTCAAATAATTATCATGACTCTCTTCAAATTCAGTTGTAGTATTCTATCCCTTCTGCCACATAAACTTCTTTTTTGGAAGTTGCAATTGGCATACCCTTATGAATTTAGACACTTCACAATTTGGTGCAAAAGTATTTAATAAAGCATTAGAGAATTAATACATTTACTAAAGGCTTACAATATGCCATGCATTGTCCTAAACATTCCTCAGGTTACAAATACAAAGGAGGGACAGCCCCTGCCTACAAGGAACTTATAATTTTAAAAGTGAGAGAGAGATAAAGGTACAGTGGCCAGAAAAGTACAATCACAGAGACAGTGGAGCCACAGAATATTCGTAAGATATATGCCTCTCATAATCAGTGGTATTACTGATTATATTCACGTTTTAGAGACTCAAGAGGAAAAAAAAAAGAAGAGAAGAGCATAACAATGTGGTATTGCAGTGAGATACAGGTAGCTGGCATCATCTGGATTTAATGATCTCTCACCAATCAGCACAAATCCATGATGGAGGCTTGAGGCTTAATTGGGAGAGTTCAATTTATGGTCCATAATATTTTAAAGTATAATGTAGTCTCCACATTTATCATTTGGTATCATGGACAAAAGTCTATCTGTCATCAGATTGGAAAGATCTTTTAAGCAGTTAAATTGCTAGCAAAGGATAATTTATGAATAATCTGCTAAGCAATGAAAAGAGGTTCATAATGAGAATCAGATGATTCAGCTTTTTCCAATATCTTCTACTCACAACCTAAAAGTCCTGGGGTAAATTATATCATTTGTCTAGATTGAGATCCCCCTATTTTTCTTCTCTTTGTGCCAGGTCCCTCTAGGGTTTTTGGTTTCTATCACAACCATGGATGTGAAAAACAAATCTGACAGGAGAAGAAAACTATGTCAAAAGCATATACAGCCCCAGATGATGTTGTTGCTCTTGTTCAGTCATTTCATTCCTGCCTCTTGATCCAATTTGAGATTTTCTTGGCAAAGATACTAGAGTGGTTTGTCATTTTCTTCTCGATCCCACTTTACAGATGAGGAAGTTGAGGCAAACCAGGTTAAGTGACTTGGCCAGAGTCACACAGTTAGCAAGTAAGATTTGAACTCAGGAAAATAAGTCTTACTGACTCCAGACCTGCCACTCTAGCCACTGTACCACTTAGCTCTCCTGTGTTATATCATATTATCTCCAGAAAAAAGAATTACAAAAACAACAACAATAGAATGACTCTTCGTGGGGGGAAATTATTGTTGCCCCATTCTGGCTCCCAATCTTCAGTTTTCTTTCCATCACCTTGATCAAAGTTAAGGTAACTTTTCCTTAAGGTAAGTTGAGAGATTTTAAAACAAATTAAAACAAACAAAATGGATCTCTACCCTCCTCCCTGCAGTGTAGGTGGGGGTGAAGTTAGTTATCTAGATTTTGCCCGATTTCCTCTTCTCCCTGAGTCTCCAATTAGAAGATACTTCCGTTCCCATAAATGTGATTTGCGAAATGAAGGAATAAGAGTTCTAATATAAGAAATATAAATCAATTGTTGTCCATTCCATCTTATTGGGTTTTTTTTTTATCCATTTTGTGAAGTTTACATAAGATGATCTACTTTTCTTTTCTTGATACCTCTCAAAAAAGATGTTGGGTTAAACAAGTGAACAATAAAAATTAGAGTTCATAAGAAACATGCAAACAACTGATGGTGCAGTAGTTACAATTCTGGGTCTGGAGTCTTGAGTTCATATCCACCTTAAGATGCTTGTAGCTGTTTGCAAGTCACTTTTTTGTTTGCCTTAATTTCCTCAACTCTAAAATGAGAATAATAACTCCTACTTTGCAGGGTTGTTGTAAGGATACAATGAGACAAAATTCATAGAAATGCTTATCACAATACCTGAAACATTGGTGTTGGTTTCCTTCATTCTCAAAGAGGACCACAACATTAGGAAGGTGATGCCATGACATAATCGGAGCTACAGAAATACTTATTGTCTTCTTCTAACTACATAGTCTTTTCTTCTCATATCAACATGATTAACTTTCACATTGTTCTTATTCTTGATAATTGTGTGTATCAAATGTCATGATCATAATTTCCAAGACGAATTTCTATTTATTTAATCTATATTTTGCATGTACTTATATTGGAATGTATGATCTTTCCCATTGCCAAAAGAATGTATGCTCCTTGAGGGGTAATATTGTTGCATTTATTGGTTTTATTTCCTCAATACCAAGTACTATGCCTGGTACATATTGGACATTAAATATTTTTTGATTAGTTGGTTTATTTCAAAATCCTCTTTTTAATGAATTCCATCTTTGTTGTTTTCATTTTGATTAATGACAACTCTGTAGACTATCATTTTGGGGGAAAATATGTGGAATAGTACTTGGTGTTTTGATACTTTGTTTTGTCTTTCTTAGGTAAAGGTCTTTCTTGTGACTGCTCAACTAATTTCAAAAATTATTATTTTTTGGTGTTATTTGAAATTTTGACCATAACCTTTCATGACGAACTAAACATTGGTTTTCTCTCTCTTAGAATATTTTAAGTTTTATTGATACATATTTTGCCTATATTTCCCATATTTTCAAGGAATTTCTTGTATGACCTCCTGGAATGTGGTCTTCTGATTTTTTTAAAAATTCATCTTTTTTATTATTATTCTAACATAAATTTTTGCATTATCACTACACATATTTTCATTAACTTCAGATAACTTAGTTGTGCCATTCATATTTATTGTCTTCTATATTTCACTTGTTAAGTCTTCTACTACACATTTTTAAATTATAAAACCACTGTTCATTTTTTAGAGTCTATGGTTTTAAAGAGCATTACATTTAAAGAAAGAGTTCCAAAGTTTAGAACCATTCTCTTACATTCACTATCTGTATAACCTTGGAAGGTGACTTCCTTTTGGATTCATCAATTTTATCATCCACAAAAATATAGGATTCAGCAAGATGGTTTCTCACTTCCAAGTCTAAATCTCTAATCCTACGAAAAAATTCCCATTGTCTTTCCAGATAATGTAATTGTTTGACTTTAAAAATATTATTCAAGAGCTCTTATTATGGTCCCTATTTCCATCTGTGTTTTTGCTTAAAACTTTCTAATTTTTGTCTTAATTATTCTCTGGAGTGCTGAATAGTTATCATGTCTGGTAGAAAGCCTTGTAATAGTAATTGTAATGTTTTCCTTAATCAATTCCTTTACCCCAGAATATTCAGTTAATGCCTTGGATTTTATTTTTCTCCCTTATCCTTTACTATTAAAAAAAGTCAGACTTTTTTTCTTTGCTTTTTTGTGATTTATTTTGTTATAGTATGTTATTTCTTATTCCCTTCTTGTTTACTCCATTTTGGTCATTACTTGCCATTTAGGAGTGATGTAGGGTAGCCGGTGTGAGAATCTAACTTCCAGACCTCTTGGATGAAATTTTATCTTAATGTGCTTAACATTTTTCAGGAAGAAGAATAATTAATTTTTTTTTTCTGCTTGGCCGCACAAGGTTAAACTAGGTCTAATAAATGGAAATTACAAAGTGGAAAATTTTGGCTTAATGTAAGGAGAAATTTCCTCCCAGAACTGCTCAAGAGTAAAATGAGCAATCTTGGGAAATAGTATATTTATTTCACTATGTATCTTCTAGAAAATTCTAAATGGCAACTTGTCACCCATGCCAAGGATGTATTTTCTGTTTTGTTTTGTTTTATTTTAAAACTAAATACAAAACAAGAAAAAAAAATATAGCCATATACACAGCACACCATAAAAAAAGGATTCAACATGAAACAATACATTTCCATTTCAAGAAAATATTTATAATAAATACTACCCATTCTTTTCAAATTTGCCCAGTTTTTCTTTGCTTCCTTGTTGGTTTTCTTTTGTTCTCTACTGTGCAATTTTAACTTTATTTTCCCTTCCTTCCCCTCACCTAAGGAAGGCTCCTATTAAGCTTGGATATGTATGCATGTATATGTGTAGATGCATATATGCACGTATAAGAATACATGCATACATACATATACAGACATAACACATATACATATATGTACAAATGCATCCATATGCATAGATATCTATAAACATACACACACACATATATATATATAGTTATAGATATATAGTTCCATCTCTAACCCATTCTCAGTGAAAGTAAGCTTCCAGCTCTACCCACCCTCCCCCCACTAGCTTCTTTTGTAACATTTTTTCCCTTTATGTCTCATTTGCATAATTGCTTCTTTTGATTTCTCCCTGCAGTTTTATTTTTTTAATCACCTCATCATACTCAGTTCAGCCCAAGCCTTTCTTTCAAACTACAACAAATAATGATGACAATCACGAGAGTACTGCTAATATTTTCACCTATAAGAGGTAAACAGTTATTGAGTTTTTATAATGGTCTTTAATGTTTACCTTATCTTTCTCCTGGATGTTGTATGTCAGATTTTTAATTAATTGTCATCTATCTTACACATAATCTTATACTATATTTCTCCTCAGTCTGTTCTCCACATTGGTGGTGGTTGTTGTTTGTTTTCTGATGACATATTTCACATTCCCTTCTATTTTTCCATTCCTTTGATTTTGTTTTGTTTTCTTCATGTCCTAGAATGTCATTAGCTTCCCCTTGCCCAATTCTAGTTTCCAAACAATTACTTTCTTCTTTGAGGTTTTGATTCTGTTTCAAGTTGGTTGACTTTCTTTTAATAAATTTCTTGATTTTCTGGGATTGTCTTATTTTTTCCTAATTTGTCCTCAATCTCTCTTATTTTATTTTTAAAGTCTTTCTTAAGTTCTTTCAATAACTCTTTTGATGCTTGAGATCATTTAACATTCATCACTGAAAAATGAGTACCTTTTTAAACTCCATTATCTTTCTCTGTACATGAACACAAATCTTCTCTATCCCTATAGTAATCATATTTGGTAGAGTTCTTTATCCTTTGTTTACTCATTTTTTAAAATTTATTTCTTGATTCATTAATTCATCTGTTTGTTTATTATTTTCTTTTGCTTTTAGCCGCTGCTGGGGTAATCAGGTTGCAGTCCAGAGGGATAGGAAATGATGCCCCAAGTCCCAGGTCTTTCTTATTGTTATTATTCTGAAGTCTGTTTCAGGGCCCAAACTTGGGCTCTCTTCTCCACTCCTAGCAATGTCTAGGGCCCCCACTGTCTCACTGTCCCACAAATGATCTTGTTCCCTGCAGTTCCTGACAGTGGCTGCAAACTACGGCTCTCCTCTTAGGCCTGGAACTGAAACCAGGGACTCTGCTCTTCTGCAAGTGTGCACAGACAGTAATGTCCTTGCCCCTTTCTACTCTACTTTTTACCAAGTATTTGCTAACTCTCTGTGCAGGCACAGCTAGGGAGGTGTCTGATCAGCACAGTTGTGTTTAGCATCCCTTGACAGTGGAAGATCCTTCAATCTTTTCCTTATCAGCTATCTGATCCCACAGCATCTGCAAACTGAAAGTTTCTAAGCCTGAGGCTGCCCCTCAACCCAGCTGCCACCAGGGCTTGATTCTGCAGAATTGGCCAGAGTTTCCTCTTCCCTCACTCTGCCCCTGGAGGTTGGATCTCTCATGGGATCTACTCAAATTGTGTTAGGAAGACTATTGCTTTTTCTTTTTTTTTGGAGGGGGGAAGACAGGTCAATTGGGGTTAAGTGACTTGCCCAAGGTCACAAAGTGAGGACTATTGCTTTACTCCATGTTTATTTCTTCTACTCTGAGGCAATATTCCATCTTTTCTTGTGGAGGCAATTGGGAGAACTGAAAGTTTTCTGATCTACTCTGCCATCTTCCCA
>JAQQSU010007420.1:0-13228 GCA_028627135.1 Pseudochirops cupreus
TGGCCATCTGCAGTTATTAAACCAGCTGGTAATTGATTAGTGAAAGCTTCTTTGGTGAGCTCACTCAGTCCGTCTATGGTCGTGACCGCTCCTCCAATGCCTTTCTCTCCTTTCATCACTTCTCTGAATTTCTGAAGGTAAAGCTTCACAGGTTCCACATAACTGTCAAAACCCAAAGTTGACATTGCGAACAGAATGTCTTCTCCATTGAAGATCTTCCGCTTTTCCTGGTGACACCTTTCACTGGCTTCAGATGTGATAAAGCTGATGAATTCACTCACACACTCTTGCACGCACTCCTTAGCATCCTTAGCAATCTTCCCCGTCTGAGGTATGGCATTCTTCATTGTCCTTGCAACGTTGGTGATGGGCAGATAGATGTCTTGTTCTCGGAAAGCTCTCTTTGAAACCATTCGTGTCTTCATGATCATTCATGCTGTCTTCTGTATCATCATGAGGCTGTATCCGTCGTGGCTGCTAACAACGGAGTCTGAAATCCCTAATTGCGATGCGTCTGTGGTCGAACTATCTCCATCCATCTTTAACACAGGCATAAATGGGCTTATCTGTGATCTACACAGATGACCGGGACAATCTTCTAGGAGGTGTTCCTAGCTGGAAATGCTGCAGCTGGCTGCTCACTTAAAGGAATAAAAGGTAAAACCTTCGCTGTAGCCCTGGTTGGCTCACGTCTCCAATCGGCTGTTTGGTCGCATGGAAAATGGCTGTGAAGGAACCAGTCCCAGTGCGGAGCCCCGCTCCCAGGGCTCGGGCCTCCCCTCCCTCCGCCTTCGCACCGCACCACAGCGGTCCTAAGAAGGAGATTTGATGGAACTGAAGTCAAACTTCAGTAATGGGATTGAGTGTGGGAAATAGCTCAAGGCTACCTGGAGATGACAGACAATGGAGGGCTAGGCTGGTTTAAGGGTAAAGGGTTTGGGTATAGATATTTTGATAGGATCAAGGGTGGGAAGTAGCTGGCCTGTGGAGGACTAGTCTACGTAAAAAGTAACAGATTTGGGCCTAGCTATAATGAAACGCTTATGGCCTCAGGCAAATGCCTCATCAAGTGGGAAGATTCAATCAGAGTTCAAGAGTTCCCAGAGCCTGTACTCCATCACTTGGCAGTTTAGTTTGAGTAAGGACCTCAGTATCTGGTACCTTATCCTGCTGGGTGATCTTCAGAATCTTCCTAAGACAATTCAAATGGAAGGGATTCCGCTTCCTGGCACTGGTAGATTGTTCAGGTTTCATAGGCATACAGCAATAGAAAACAAGATGGTGCCCTACCCTCAAGGAGCTTATATTTTAATAGAATTTCCTAAAGGAAAACTGGAAAGATGGAAGAGGAGAAGGAGAGAGGGAAGGTAAATGCATGAGGGAAAGGCCACTGGGGAGGTAGAGCAGTGCAAGAGAGCGAGCTTAGCTGAGAGTGGGCCCCTCGTGAAATAATGACATTGGCCAGAGACTAGGCAGTCGTAAGTCAAGTGATGTTGTTGTTGTTCACTAGTTGTCAGTGATAGGTGACTCTTTGTGACCCCTTTTGGAGAGGTTTCTCGGCAAAGATACTGGAGTGGTTTGCCATTTCCTTCTCCAGCTCATTTTATAGTTGCAAAAACCTAAGGCAAACAGTAAAGTGACACACCCAAGGTCACACAGCTAGTAAGTATATCAGGCCAATTTTTTTTTTTTGGAAGGGGGAAGGCAGGGTAATTGGGGATAAGTGACTTGCCCAAGTTCACACAGCTAGTAAGTGTGTCACGTGTCTGAGGTCATATTTGAACTCAAGTCCTCCTGACTCCAGGGCCGGTGCTCTGTTCACTGTGCCACCTAGCTGCCCCTAACATCAGATTTTTAACTCAGGTCTTTCCTGACTCCAAATCAAGTTCTCTATCCACCTCACCTTTTAGCTGCCCCAAGTAAAGTGATAAGCATATTTTAAGCCCCACTAAGTACCAGACAATGTGGTAATGTTAGAGATAAAAACAAAGGCAAAAAACAATCTATACCAGTGGTTCTCAACCTTCCTAATGCCCAACTCTTTAATAGCCATATGTGGGCATGTCTGCATGTGGGCAGACCACTTGGAGACAGATAGAGGAGGTTCCTAAGACCATTGGAAATATATGTTTTCCAATGGTCTTAGGCAACCCCTGTGACCCCTGTGAAAGGGTTGTTCTACCCCAAAGGGGTCATGACCCACAGGTTGAGAACTGCTGATCTGTACTCTCAAGGAACTCTAATGGGAGAGAATAAGGAGAGCAGGGTCCATACATTTATACACAGATAGTGGATATGTATGTATACACAGATACTACACATACCCATACATAAATATATAAAGAGAGAGAGAATTTTTGTATATGCTGGTTTATATATATTGATTTCTTACATTTATATATATTTCCAATAAACTTAATATTTAAAAACTGATATATTTATAAGTTAAATATGTAAGCTATAAAATTATATATATATACATACACATATATACACCTATAGACTCACACACACACACATCAGATATTATTAACAAGGACATGGCCTTTGGTAAGGAGGCAAGCTTTTTTCTCTGAAAAGTAGGATATTGTAGTAGAAAGAACCCTGGCTTTAAAGTCAAAGGAACTGGTTTGATTCCGGACTTCTGTTATTTACTAACTTGTGAGACCTTAACAACACTGAGTCTCAGTTTCTTCAATCTGTCAAACGGGAAGAAGAATACCATGACAAAGCTATACATGCTTGTTCAAGTTTTTAAACACTTGATGCACATTATTTCATTTGATCCTCACAACAGCTGTGTGAGAAAGGGGTTATCTCCTTTTTGCAGGTGTGGAAACTGTAACCACTGGGGAGTCTTGAAGAGATACACCCAGTGTTGCACTGCTAGTAAGTGTTTTGAGGAAGGATTTGACCTCACATCTTACTGTTTCCAAGTCTAGCTTCTATTCTGCCTAGTAAGGGTTAAACTAAACCATACACACACTGTATTTTGTAATTCCAGAATGCTTTATAATCCTTAGTTGCTGTTGTTGTTACTCATATCATCTCTCCCCAGCTTTTTCTGATGAGGATCGAGAATAAACAGTCCAAAGGTAAACCATTATCCAGTGACTATTCTGCTATATTTCTTGTTCTGTGGACTATTGAATAAGATAAAATTACTTCTTTTTTTTCTTTGCAATTGATCATTAATCTTATGCTGAGCAGATAGACCCAGGAAAGAGAAGAAGAGAAGAAACCTTGACCCTGACCGTATTAGGTCTGTGAGAAGTGAGAAGAGGGACAAGGGATTCAGGACTGAATGAGTGAAGGGGCTGGGTCAGGAGACCAAGGAATAGTGGAAAGGACAAAGGGATTATAGAAGCAATCCCAGAAACAAAACTATGAGTTATTATCACTGTGGGAATTCTCACACACAGGGCAGCTAAGTGGTGCACTGGATAGAGCATTGGGCCTGGAGTCGGGAAGACCTGAGTTCAAATATGACCTCTGACACTTACTAGCTGTGTGACCCTGGGCAAGTCACATGTCCTAGTTTACCCGTGAGCCCCTTAAGAGCAGGGGCTTTTTGTTGTTGATTTTTGGGGAGGTAGGGGGGTTGCTCTTCTTTTTACCCCTGCTCTTAGCATGGTGCCTGGCCCTTACTATAAGCTTGTTGTCTTGACTATCATTCTTCCTGTACTCTCATGTTCCCGTACCCATAGAATACCAGCCTTTCCCTACAACAGTGGTTCTCAAACTTCCTAATGCCGAGACCCTTTAATACTTGTGTGTGGGCATATCTGCATGTGGGCAGACCCGCTTGGAGACGGATAGAGGAGCAATATCTCGGTTCCTAAGACCATCGGAAATATGTGTTTTCCAATGGTCTTAGGCGACCCCTGTGACCCCTGTGAAAGGGTCATTCGACCCCCAAAGGGGTCACAACCCACAGGTTGAGAATCGCTGCCCTACAACAACCCCTAAAACCTGTCTCAGTCAGAGGTGGGGATCAATAGAGGTCATTGAGGCAAAAAGGTGGTAGATGAGTTCAGGAAGGCTTGGCACAGAGGTATAGCACAGTAGTGAAAGCTGTCTTCAATTATCTAGAAATTTGCTGGTAGTTAATAATTTCTTGACTTGCCTTAAAGATAATTTCATTCTTCTAAATGTAGAGGAACCAACAAGGGAACATTCTTATTCTCAGTCCAGTTCTCACCAAGAGGTAAGGGATTGGTTGTTAAAGGTAGAAATGATGGGAACCTTGGGAAGAAGCAACCACTCTATACTATAACTTGTGAAAGAGAAAGGAAGCAAGAATGTAGCAGTTTTCAAAGGATTCAGAGAAAGGATAGACAGAATTCAGTATACTAAAATTCTATCGAGGAAGCCAGGCCATGAAGGATGGATAGATGCTGTCAAGAATGAAATTCTGGAGAAACAAAGAAACAACTCTTATGAGGATAGGAAGTACAGTTCCTTCCACACCATGATTTTCCCATTGTGATTTTGATATATCTCAGGTCAGCATAAGAAATTAAATGGGGAGTTTTGTGGACACCACAGATGACACTTGAGGGCCAACAGATGACAGAAAAAGTTTAGAAACTCAGAAATGCATAAAATAAATGTATAGTGTTGTATAATATAGCCTATGACCAACCACTTAACCCAGATTTTACAATGGTGTACTATAGACACCCCATAAAAGAAAAAAAATTCAGACTTCTTTTGTACTAGGAAATAAGTGCCAAAAAATTTTATTTAGGGGCTCTGCACTCCTACTCCCCTCGATGGGATAACTGCAGTTGTTTAGAGAGAACACTTTGGCTACACAGGGAACTTTTAAAAAGACATGTACAGAAAATGGAAGTAAGGACAGGAAATATAAAATATAAGGGCAGGTGAATATAAAGGCATGGCATGGACCAGTAAGAATAGTGTAAGAATGAGCTTAGAGTGCTGAGAATAACAAAGACTGTTGTTGTTTAAACTATATTGGGGAAAAGAGAAGAATCAAAGAAATAAGGTTGCCATTTGGGGCAGATGGGAGAATATATGAAGACAGAGGGAGGGCAGAACAGGTCAACACCATTTTGTTTCTCTTTTTACTGCCAGGGAGAATGATCTTTGGACTGGAAAGAACAGAACAAAAATGACTAATAGGGTGCTGATATTCAAGATAACAAGAAGGATAGCAGGAGAACACCTAAGCCCTGCTTGAAAAGTTTTAAGTCACCAGGGCCATACATCTCAAGATATTGAAAAAACTAATGGACATGATGGCTGAGCTATTGTCACTGATTTTTTAAAGGTCACGGAGAATAGGAGAGGTGCTGCAAGACTGGAAAAAGCAAATACCTCATTTTTTTAAAAGGAGGAGAGGTAGAATGAATTCTGAAAATTATAAGCCTGTGAGTTTGACTGAGATTTCTGTAAAATTCTAGAATGCATTATGAAAGGGATGAGGGATGTTACTGAAAGTGGTGATCACAGAATCCAAACATGACTTTATCAAGAATAGATCATATAATGGATAGATCTCAAGATGCAAAAAAAAAAAAAAGACATACATTTTTTTCGATATGATCAATGCAGAAATTTGCATAATTTGATTAGGCATATTTGTGAGGAGCTGTTAAGGGCAAGTCTGACTTAGGTCAATATGCTGTTAGTTCAGGGTTCAATATTAGAAAATAAATGCGGTACTCCTAAGTAATTCAACAGTTAACAAAAAAGGAGGCTAACCATCTCCATATGGGGACAGCAGGCAAAGTATGGTGGCTTTCCTTCCCTCTCCCCACCTCCTAGTCTTGGGACTTCTGACAAGTCTAAAGGACCCAGGCTCATCTGGTTGGACTTTTTTTTTTTAAGGCCTCATAGGTGACCCAGAAACCACATCAATCAAGCTGGAGACCACCCATAAGCTGCATCGAGGGTGGTGTGAGTCTGCCCCTTGGGAAGGAAGTAAATAAGCTTTTAATAACTGCCTATGTGCTGGGCACTATACTTTCCAAATTTTATCTCATTTGATCCTCATAACAACCCTGAGAGGTAGGTGCTGTTTTGATACCCATTTTTTAGTTCAGAAAACTGAGGCTGAGGGAGGTTAAGTAACTTGTCTGGGGTCACATTGTTAGTAAGTGTCTGAGAACTCAGGTTTTCTCAGCTCCAGGAATGCTCTACCCACTTTGACACCAGCTGTCTCTACAGTCAATTGGCTCCCAGAGAGAATTAAACCCCAGTGGATTTGCCACTTAACCTAAGCCATATTGGGGTGCGGGGTGGGGCTGGGAAAAGGGAGGAAACCCTGGTAGAAGTTGTTCTATAACACAAGAATTATCTTTTTTCTTTCTTTTTGTTCAGCCGAAGGCAAAGGGAAGAGGTAGAGAAAATAAGTAAGTGCTTGTTAAGTGGGGAAAAAATAACAAAATTTTCAAAGAACAGATCATCATAAACCTCATTTCCTTTTTTTGACAGGGTTTCTTACTAGACTGGTAGTTCAGAGGAATCTTGTAAATACAGTTTACCTAAATTTTAGGAAACCATTTGACAAAGTCTCTCATGCTATTATTGTGGAAAAAGATAAAAAATATGAACAGATGTGGGCCAGACAAGAATATGTTTAAATAGATTCAGATCTGGTTGAGTGGTTGAATCCCCCCCAAAAATAAGCATTGTCAACTTCATAGTTAGTGTCTGAGTCAACTTCAAGGTAGGTACTACAGGGGCTCCAGGGATTGGTGTTTGGCCGTGTTCCGCTTAACATTTTTACTGGTGATTTGGATAAATAACGTGAGTGTCTCATTTGTAGATGACACGAGACTCGGAGAGAAAGCTAACACTCTAGGTGCAGAATCAAAATCCAGAAATATTGGAGCAGCGAGGTGGCACAGTGAATAGAACACCAGCCCTGGAGTCAGGAGGACCTGAGTTCAAATTTGATCTCAGACACTTAACTCAAAACTAGCCGTGTGACCTTGGGAAAGTCACTTAACCCCAATTGCCCTCCAAGAAGCAAAAAAAAGAAAAAGAAAAAAAATCCAGAAATATTTTCCCAGGCTAGAATGTTAGGCCAGATATACAGTAGGACGAAATTTAATGGGGATAAGTGTCGTCCTACATTTGTATTTTTTTAAAAAATCAACTCTACACATACAAGGTGGAGGAAGAATGGGCAGATAATAATCCATCTGAAAAAAGATATGAGGATTTTATTGGACTATAAGCTTATTGTGACTCCTCTATGGGACAGATTGATAATTGGATTCACCGGTGATCTCAGTGAGATGGGTGCTCCCTCCAACGCTGCAGATTCCAACCTAACAGCTTTTCATCCTGTGTGACACTTGTCCATGTCCTTCGGTAATTACTACACAGGGGTCCCATCCAGCGTTCTGGGGGCCTTCCTCTGCATCTCTTGACTTTGCATGGATACCAAGGGAAAAAATGTAAGTTGCTCATCAAATACCTTTCACCCTTGCCACATGTCAGGCCCATCTCTTTATGGCTATACATCTCTCTGATAATATCTTTTACCCAACTTTTCCCATACAATTCTTCTTGGTAATATTTGACAGCCTAAGAACACTCTCAGTGCATGTAATAATAATGGGAATTTGAAGATCTTCCCTGCCTCTTAATAGGCTGAATGTAATCACATGAAGCCTGTGGTGGGAGGAGTTTTCTGAAGGGCGGAGCAGAGCTGAGAGGAAGCTGGGAGTCAGAGCAGTTAGAGCTGGGGGAAAGAGAAGACACAGGCAAGGAGACAGCTAGGCTTGTGAATGCTTGTGGGAAGGCTTTGGGATGGTATTGGTCTCTGCAGTGTTATTGTGTATAGATTTCTTTGTTGCTATGATAAATTTGGTTTTCTGGTGTTGGGATTTGACTTTTTTTTGTGTCTGAATAAATGTTTTGCTTCTGTCTTCTATATGAAGAGTCTGTTATATTTTGTGATTCAGAATTATACCAATATATTCATAGTCTCTATTGGTGCTATGAATATTGCCTTGGCAAGACAGTGCACCTCTGCTTTGTCCTTTGAGTGAGCCACTATTTTATATGACCTGAAGCCACGCAGGACTATTAAATGAATTACTGTTGTTTAGTCATTGCATATATGACTCTTCATGACCCCATTTGGGGTTTGCTTGGCTAATATACTGAAGTGGTTTACCATTTCCTTCTCCAGTTCAGTTTACAGATGAGGAAACTGAGGAGGGTTAAGTGACTTGCCTAGAATCACTCAGTTAATAGGTGTCTGAGGCCAGATTTGAACTCAGGAAGATGAATTTCCTTGACTTTAAACCCAACATTCCATCCACTTTAGTTGTCCATGCATACTAATATCAAAAAGATAGGCCTTTGTTTCAGGAGGAAGCTTGGGGTCATAAAAAGTCAGTAATTTTCTAGTTCAGTATTCTAGGCTCCTTCTCTCTAATTTGGGCCTCCAGTTCATTGTCCATCTAGGGTTTCTGTCCAAGATATTTGTAGTCATAGACCAGCTCTCTGGGTTGTTCATTCAACTATATACCATAGTTAAATAATTGGCATTCTCAATTCTTATGGCTTTTGTGTATATAGTTAGGTTCTACTTCTTTAGACAATTAAGAATTTCATTTAGGAGAATTTATGACATTCTGGCACTCAGTGCAATGACCATGATACCAGCTACTGACAGAAACATCTGGAGTGTGTCACAAACCATAGGGAATTCCTCTTAGATTCAGACTGTCTGCGGGACATCCTCTACGCAGTGGCAAGCTCCTTTGGTGAGAATACAATCTCCCTGTTTTATGCCTTATTTGAAATTAATAACCAGAGTGTCTTTGAACAATAACTTTGATATATTCAAGGAAGACAACTTGTAGAACTTTTAAGGTTGCAATTTGTTCCACAGAAGTTGTTTGTTTGTTTTATGGTCAACAAGTAACAAATGGCAGAATTTTATATTCTCTGCACATTTCATTCAGTTCTGTGATTGTAAAGATCTGGTCTACTGTGGGATGTCAGTTTCAAAAGTTTGTTTTCTCTGTTACCTTCTCAAACTTTCATCAAGGAAATTGCCATTTCCATTTCAATAATTATGTAGATTAGTATTATGAAAGTTGCATAGAAGTGGGAAAACAGCCACATGGGCCAGCAGATACATTGACATTTTCTTAGTCACTTTTTATGGGGGGTGGTGTGTGATTAAAAAAAGGTTGGTTTTTTTCCTTTGAGCCTTGAGTATTCTTTCTTCTCTCAGATACACTGAGAATCTGCTCCTTGCTCCTTGACACTATCATAATTATGGTGCCATGGACCCGCTCTCTGTCTATTTGGTCCTGTCCAATGTTTCTTCCTATCTTAGCTTTCCTTAATGTCCCTTCTTCTTGCAAAACATGAGGGCTTAATGTTAAAAGTCTAAAAGTGGTGTCTCTGCCATCACAAGGGAAAAAATAAGTTTCAGATGACAATTTTTACAGATCTTTTCTTTTTCATCTGGTTTGTCCTCCCAATTCCATCCTTATATCCCCTAGGGATCATTTTCTTTTGTCTGGTAGCTCGCCAAGCTACCTGTCCCCTTGTTTTTCCCTTCCGTGCTTCTGTTTTATGAGGCAATACTACTTGCTATCTTCCAACATCCTCCTCCATAAAATGATACAAATACATTTATATTCTAAACCAATATTGTCTTTTGTTGCCTTATCTCTCCATTTGGCATTCCTCTCCAGGTTACATAGCTACTCATCTCCATAGGACTTTACCAGGCCACAGGACACCTCTTCACTCTGGAAATTCATTCCACCCCTGGACTACTTGGAAGCCCCTTCCCAACCTTTCCTCCCCCCTGCTCCAACCTCCCAGAGCATCTCTGAATGATTGGTTAGCTCCTCCAAGCACCTCTATTTTAAGGAGGATGGCCTGGGTCGGGCCAGCCATGTCTTCATTCGTCTCCAGGCTGCACTCTTGATTCCTTTCCACTGGACTTTCTCTATCAGGACCCCACTGAAGAAACAGAGAAGGCCTAAGAACATTGAATGACTTGCTCTAAGTAAAGTCACCTTGTCCAGGAAGTTTTACAACTTGGAAACAGGCAGTTACTAGACTCTTGGGGCATGACTGGGTATTGTATTTACTTTGCATATTATATACATCAACTTCCAGATTGTCTATAGGATTCATGTTTAACCCTTTTGTTGTTCAGTTATTTCAGTCCTGTCAGACTCTTTGTGACCCCATTTGGGATTTTCTTGGCAGAGATACTGGAGCAGTTTGCCATTTCCTTCTTCAGCTTATTTGACAGATAAGGAAACTGAGGCAAACGGGGTTAACTGACTTGCCCCAGGGTCACACAGCTAGGAAATGAGGCTGGATTTGAACTCAGGTCTTCCTGATTCCAAGAAGTTGGGCACCACTAATCAACTAAACAACAACAACGGGGGCAGCTGCTAGCAGACCCCCAGAGGCTAGAGGACACACCCACGAAGCCCATCCTTGGTATGAGGCCGAAGCGAACTCAGCAATGAGCAGCCTCCTCACTGTGGTCTGCCAATCCCTCTGGGCCTCCGCTAACTGGAATTGACAACCTTCTCCCTCATTGGTCCTTCCTAATCAACGTGGGCTATGCGAGAACGGCCAGGTTATGAAACCAATTGGCGCATCTGGTCTCTGTCCTCCTCGTTAGTATAGTGGCTCAGCTCAGGTATCACCTCCTCCACGAAGCCTTCCCTGCATTCCACCCAAAGCATTCTTTTCTTCTGGGAGCCATTGATAGTTGTCTTGACTACATCTTGCCACTGGGCTCCAATGACTCTGGAGGAGAGAGTAAGGCTGGTGACTTTGTACAAGTCTGACTCACTTAAATCCAATTCACTTGCAAGTCAAGACATCACCCTCATGATGTCATCCCTCCTTTTTCAGAACAATGGATGAAAAACAAGCCCAACAACAATCTTTTCCTCTATGGATTTTCCTAGAGTATTTTCTCTGGATCTGTCCTTGCCCTCCTCACCCCTCAAGTCTCTACCAACCAAGAATTTCCTCATCCTGGTCCCCGTCCGTGTCCATCTTGGCTCTGTCTGTTCCCTACCATAAGCCACCTTCTTGGCCCCATGGCTGACCCAATGAATTGAAACTGATGTTATGTACTTTGCAACCCTTCAAGATCTAAATAAGCACAGCAGGAGCAGCCGAAGTAGTGATTCTGATGATGATGAACAAGCGGGCTTGAGAGGCACCGTGGGGGAGGGTAGAAAGCTGGCCTCAAGGCCAGGAAGAGTTGGGTCAAATTCGACTTCTGTCATATACTGCTGGCAGCCCTGGACAAATCGTCTAACCTCCAAGCACTAAGTTGCAAGAGAACCAACTTGCACTGGTAAAAGATGTTTCCTCACTATAACAATAAAATCACTCTTCCAGTAAAAACAACAGCAATGATGGTTCACCTCTTCCAGCACCTCCTGACTGTCTTCGAAAAGGACGTTTCCATAATCATAGGACCGTATATCTACAGCTAGAAGGGATTTAGAAGTTGTCGTCCCACCTGCCATTTTCCAAATGAGAAAATGAAGGCCTTATGATTTGTTCAAGTAATAGAACTAAGATTTCAATCAGTCAGTCAAACATTTATTAAGTACTTATTATGTGCCAGCCCCCAAGAGGGGCAAAACACAGAGTCCCCTGCCCTCAAGGAGCTTAAAATCTAATGGGGGAGAAAATTTGCAAACAAATATATACAAAGCAAGCTATATACAGGATAAATAGAAAATAATTAACAGAGAGAAAGCACTGGAATAAGAGAGGTTAGGGAAGACTTTCTGTAAAAGGCAGGCCCTCTAATGCCAAAGACAATAGTCTTTCCACTGTCCCATGCTGCTCCCCTGTGTAGGCAGGAAGCTCTGGTATGGTTTGTGTGCCTCTGACCTGTCTTGTTTCTGACTCCCAGACTAAGTTTTCTACCATATTTTTTTGCTATCCTCCCCTATGCCAACCCTTGCACTGAAGTCACTGAGTAACATCCACACAAGGCTCCACATAATTTCTCTACTTCCTCATCTTCTACAAGATTGGAATTTCATCTCAATGATAGTTTCACATATGCTGCAGTTGTTTATCGCATGAGTAATACAATATGACAAGGCATGGCACCTACGATGAAATGAGATTTCTTGTTACCTTTGTCCACACAATAAAACCAATGCCAGCACCTTTATCTGCATGTGCAAGGGAGAATGCTAAACCTTCCTTCCATTTGTCAACTTCCTTTCCTTTTGTCTTTTGGTTTCCTTAGTAATAAGAGTGTCAAACTTAATAAGAGTTGGCTCTTCTAAGGCATGCTCACTAGCTGGTCGCTGGACAAGGACTTCATATCTAGCATCTCATCAGTTGTTCAGTTTTCCAGATAATCTAAAAACACTGTGATTCTTAGCACCCTCTGCCTCCTTTTCTACCACTCTCCTACTTTCACCACCAAAACCAAAGGCCTGTGGACTCTTTTGTCATTTTATTTGTTTATTTTGGTTTGTTTGGCTGGTTTTTGGTTGCTCTGGTTAAAGGACATTGTCAAATAACCAGCCTCTTGGTGAAGAACCTCTCCATGCTTAGTTAGGCTGGTCCTCAGAAAGGAGACATCAAGAAAAGGGAAGAGGAGGGCGGCAAAGGGAAAGGAATAAGCATTTATTTTTTCCCCAATATTCACTTTACTAAAGAGTCAGAAGAAGGTGGTGGTGTGGATGATGGAGGGATGAGCAACACATCTAATGAATGGGAAGAGGAGCAGATACATCCAAACCAGGAAGATGGTGAATGATAGATTAAAGAACTAGAACTCTAGGGTGGGGGATTGTTGAAACCGGGGAGAAAAAATTTCAGTGAGGGCCTGGGGGAGGGTCAGAAACTAAGGGATTGTTAGGAAGGAGAAAAGCATCAGAATGGGGAGGAAAAGCTGCAGATAAGGAAGGGAAAAGCGTGGGAAACAGAGGGATTGCATATAACTAGGAGAAAAGCTTCAGAGACTGGGGAGAGTGAGAAAAACATCTGCTCTATGTGGTATTGTGTTTAATGGGGAAACAAACACTAGGAGGGTGTGGGGTGGGAGGCAGCTCCAGAAGGTGATGGAGGTCCAAAGAGGAGGGGTTCCAGAGAAGAGTCCGAGTGCTGAGCTCTGCTGGGACTCGGCAGGCCGTTAGTGCCTCAATGGAATCAGTCATTTTTGTGAGAGGGGCTCTGCCCTGAATTGTCGACAGGGTTTGGGCAGTGACCA
>JAQQSU010007421.1:0-13227 GCA_028627135.1 Pseudochirops cupreus
TAAAGTCCTCCACCTCACTGAATGGCCATGTTTTCCCCTGGAACATTATAATCAGTTTTGCTGGGTAGGTGATTCTTGGTTTTAATCCTAGCTCCCTTGATCTCTGGAATATCATATTCCAGGACCTTTGATCCCTTAATGTGGAAGATGCTAGATCCTGGGTTATCCTAATTGTGTTTCCACAGTATTCAAATTGCTTCTTCTTGGCAATTGGTAGTAATTTTCTCCTTCATCTGGAGACTCTGGAACCTGGCTATAACATTCCTAGGAGTTTTCTTTTGGGGTTCTTTTTCAAGAGGTGATCAAATTCTTTCAAGTTCTATTTTGCTCTCTGGTTCTAAAATATCAGGGCAATTTTCCTTGAAAATTTCTTGAATGATGCTTTCTATGTTCTTTTTTTTGATTGTGGTTTTCAAGTAGTCCAGTAATTTTTAAATTGTCTCTCCTGGATCTATTTTCCAGGTCAGTGGTTTTTTCAAGGAGATATTTCACATTGCCTTCCGTTTTTTTTTTTTTTCATTTGTTTTGATCTGTTTAATAGTATCTTGATTTCTCATAAAGTCACTTGCTTCCATTTGCTCAAATCTAATTCTGAAGGAATTTTTCCCTTCAGAAAGCTTTTGAATTTTTTTTTTCCATTTGGCAAATTCAACTTTTTAAGGCATTCTTCTCCTCACTGGTTTTGCACAATGGTTAGATTGTTTCAGAACTCCACTAACTGTGTATTAGTGTCCCAATTTTCCAATATGCTGTCCAATTTTTATCATTTTCCTTTTCTGTTATCTATCTGATAGGTGTGAGCTGATACACCAGAGTTGTTTTAATTTGAATTACTCTAATCAAGAGCAATTTAGAGCATTTTTAAATGACTATACATAATTTTGATTTCTTCATTGAAAGCTGAGGGTTCATGTTCTTTGACCATTTATGAATTTGGGAACAACTTCTACTCTTACAAATTTGGCTCAGTTGTCTATATATTTCAGAAATGGGGCCTTAAATAATTCCCAGATTCCTGTTTTCCTATTAATTTTGGTTGCATTAATTTCATTTGGCAACAACTTTTTTCACTTAACATAATCAAAATTATCCATTTTACATCTTGTGATGCTCCCTTCCTCTTGTTTGGTCATAAATTCTTCCCTAGAAAAGAAAATTTTGAAGTTTTTATATGACATGAGGTAATGACATCAAATGCCTTAGCCAAGAAGCTGATGGAGCATTGAAAAAGTGAACAAGTAAGTTGAAGGAGAAAATTGACTTTAAGATTTTGAATGTCTATGTCATAAAAGAGGGGCTATATTTCTTTTTCTGTTTGTTCCCAGAGCAAGGGACAGAAGTGGCAAAGGGGGGGGGGGTAATCAAAGAGTTTAGGAAAACTGCATGTTAAGTTGAGCAACTGTGAATTCTATATGACTTTGGAAGGTAGTTAAACCCTAATCTCTGTATGATTTCAAAGACAAAGTTGGGCAGCCACTTGTGCATGTTAAGATGAGCAGAATTCTTAATGGTTTCAGAGATCCCTTCCATCTCAGAAATTTTGTGTGATTCTGAGGCACTCAGACACTACAAACTAGTTTATATGGTACCATATATAGTTGCTTAATAAATACTCCTTTAACTGATGAAACTATATTGCCCTTAATTTCTCAGATTAATATTGAAATGACTCTTTTGGAACGTGTTAATGAAATAAGCCATTTCCGTCCCTCAAGAAGCAGGCAGTACTTGGGTGTTTGGGTTAATATTTAACACTTCAATTTAATGATCCTTAGCCACATTCCATAACCCTTCCATATGCACAAGGCAAAGGACTTGTGTTATCCCCATCATATTTTTGCTTCCTTACCTGGCTGATCGCCCACCAAGGGGAGAGCTGAAGAGTGATTTATAGATTTCAGATATCTTCAAGCCTCCAGCCTTCTGCCTTGGCAGTGGAAAGACATTGAAGGTTTCTTTTGCAGAGATGGGTGGAAAGGAACAAGTTTGAGCCCAAGATTTACAAGCTGTGACATCAATGGAAATCCAGGGCCCCTGAAGGGAGAGCTCAGACCACAGCCCCAAAGGCCATCCACTGCCAGGTTCAATGTTCTCTTAATGTCTTGAGCACTCAGGATGGAATTATTTAGGTGAGGTTTTCTCTCTGCACTTGAAAAAAGTTTGTTGTTGGGGTTTTCTCCATAGAGAAACACAAAAACCCATCTCCTCCACACCCGAATATGTTATAAACATTGCTGCTTTTGACTCCTGTGCAGAGCCAGCTCAGCAGCTGCTCCCTAACATGAATCTTTGCTTTCCTTAGCTTCTTAATACAGCCATGTAGATGAATCTTTAAACCATTCAGTCTTTATGAAACTCTAATTTCTTCAGTGTAGATATGATTTCCACTGATATACACATATATATGTATATATATACACATATATAAACACACACACACACACACACACACACACACACACATATATATATATATATATATATATATATATATATATATATATATATATACATATAAATATGCATGTGTGTGTATGGGTAATAACATCTCTTTTCAATGGAGCAGTCATTAGATCTGCCTGTTGTGGTCCAAGTACTGAAGATTCAAAGAGAAAAATGAAGGATCCTTGTGTTCTAGAGAAGCTCACATTCTACTGAAAGGCATGACACTTAAATGGACAAATATGTATTACATTTATCTGAGTACATTCTCCTTGAATATATGGACTGTTTCATTGTTATCCAAGTTCTATTACTTAGGCAGCCTTTAGTAGGGCTAATAAGGACTTTGTGAATTGAATTTAGATGAATTGGATTGAATATATGCTGATAACAGGTGATGGAAGAATTAAACTTTGATTCAAAAGGGAGGTTTTGAGAGACAAAAGCTCAGAAAGAATCTAAGCTTCTCAAGATTAGGAAAGGTTTTGTTCTTTGGATTCATGTTTCAAGTACCTAGAATAGCGCCTGGTCTAAAGCAAGTTTTAGTGATTTGTGGAGGACGTTCAATGTTTCTGAGGCTGACAAATGATCACTCTATGGCCAATCTGGTGATGTAAGTCATTAAGCATGACCTAAAAAAGCAGCTCTATATCCATCCATGACTGAGTTTATGCCCAAAGACCTTCCAGCTGATAAGAAGCCAGCAGAGCCTGACCTCCACTGATACACTTTGGAAAAGCCCATGCATGGTCAAGTCCATGCTTCAAGGACAGTGTAAGTGGGGAGGAGGATACTCTAAAAATTAGCCATAATGAAAGATTCATTCTAAAAGAAATGGAATTTAATGCAAGTGGAATAATTTCACAATTTTGCTGTTTTGAGAACTAAGAGATATTCAAAACACAGGGCATTAGTACCAACTGACAGTTATGACTCGCTATGCATAAGAACCATTTCCCATTTCTTTGTGGCAAACTTTCTCTCTGGATACTTCCATTAATAAGAATTTCTAGATGCCTTCATGGCCAAAAACTTTTTTTGAAATATCAGAAGTTGAATGCCAGGGCATGGAAGAGATGAAAAAAATTCCTGAAGGTTACCCAGGTTTCAAGTCAATGAGTTGGGATATGAATGTAGCTAATCTACCACCAGATTCAATATTCTTCCCATGGTTCCACATTGCCAGTGTCTTAGCACTAGGCCAGTGGTTCTCAACCTTCCTAATGCCATGACCCTTTAATACTCGTATGTGGGCATATCTGCATGTGGGCAGACCCACCTGGAGACGGATAGAGGAGCAGTGTCTTGGTTCCTAAGACCATCAGAAATATGTATTTTCTGATGATCTTAGGCCACCCCTGTGACCCCTGTGAAAAGGTCATTTGACCCCCAAAGGGGGCACAATATACAGGTTGAGAACCACTGTACTAGGCCTTTCAGAGTAATGTGGCTAAACCATCACTGAATCCTGAGATGAATGAGGAGACTGAGCATAATCTCCATCTGGGAATCTGAGTCATGAAACTTTGGGAATTGAGACAAGGACAAAGAAAATAAAAATAGTAATAATAACAATTACATAATTTGTGTAACATCTATTATGTTCCAGACACTATGCTAAGTGCTTTACAGATACTAATTGTATTGATCTTTACAAGACTAGGAGTTAGTGCTAACATTATACCCATTTTATAGTTGAGGAACTTGAGGCAGATTGGTGTTAAGTAAATTTCCAAAGGCCACACAGTTACCAAGTGTCCCAGATCTTCCTGACTTCTGGCCCAGTTCTCTGTCTATTGTGCAATCTAGCTGCCTGTCTACCCATGCAGGCTCTCCTCAATGTCTTGACTACAGTAGCAAAGTAAGCAGCCCTTCCTTCTGAATCCAAAAGTATAACAAAATGCTAAGGGTGGATGATTTCCTTGAGGCAGCCTTTGTATGGTTGTTATTGTTGCTAGAACACTGTAAAGCTGAAGTTGTAATTAGCCTTTTCTCACCTGGTTCAAAACTAGTTGGGGGAGTTGAGTACCCCATATAATATAAATCAGCTTTTTCTCTTGCTTAAAAATCCTACTTCAGTGATTTCTCCTTTGCATCAGCTTCTTCTTGCCAGAGTATTAGGACTAGAAGGAAATACACCCTCTGCAAGCTACCCTTCTCATCTGTTTTCAATGAAAGGAAATATTAGAGAGAAATATTTCTTCAATACTCTCAGGATCTCTGTTTTTGTTGGTATGGGGACTCCTTCGACTCATATGAGTGCAGCTGGATGTTGCAACCCCTCTACCCCTTAGTAGACAGTCTCTATGGATTTCTGCAACCCAAAAAAAGTATCTCCTGGTTGCCAGTATTTGGGTGGAGTGCACTGATTGCTGTTAGGTGAGTTAATTCCTGAATACCAGATGTACAGAACAGTTTGGGGTTAATGTGAGAAATCATTTCAATTAAAAGATTTAACATTCTGTTCTAATGACTTTTGGGAAATGAAAGGTTAATGAACAATGGAGTAGGACAATAAGTTAGAAAAAAATACACCCCATCCTTGCCTATTGGGACATTAATTTTATGAATTTTTTGGTTAAGTTAACAATACTCATCTCTGGCTCTTTTTCACTACATAGGCAGAGAGCACAGATCTAGTTACCTCAGGTGTCATGTCTGATCCAACATCTCCATTTTTCAACAGAGAAAAATTAGGCCCTAAGAGATTCAATAACATTGTGGTCATTGGTCATGAAGGGTTTAGTAGGGACTAAATCCAGGTCCTTTACCTCCAACTCCTGAGTTCTTTCTACCTCACCCCCTAATCTTGGATGTATCAGGTGTAAAACTTACATACCCAGAGGGTCCCAGAAAGTGAGAATTGCAAGAGATGACAGTGTGTGAAGGTAGTGAGATTCCAGCGCAGCCATGAATGGTTGGAAAGGTTTAAGAGCCAGGGTCCCTTTATAACCTGAAGGTCAGAGTTGAAGCTGTTTTAGTGGATGCAGAGACCCAAGCCTTTCTCTGTATTTCCAGTATTCCTCAAATAACATTTCAAACTGCTTCAGAAAAAGATCAAGAAGCTGATGATCAATGAGAGTTCTCCCAGTCTTCAAACCTCCGTCACCTATGCATTGCACTCTGGTTCACCTGCTCAATAACTAACTCACTCTAATCCCCTTTTCTTTTTTCTTCAAGATATGCATGGGTTTTCTTCCTGTCTGTGAGTGCTATTAATGAAGCAGCTTGTTTAGGTTTTTAATGAGTATTTGGCCAAATCAGGTTGAAAATAGGTTGATATTTTTGTTGGTCCATAAGCATTATATAATTTAAAAAATAAAATTAAAGTACATTGAAACTGATTACTATACATACACACATATATACGTATGTGTGTGTATATAGATACATACGTGTGTGTGTGTGTATGTGTGTGTAACTGATGTGAAGCTGCAGCCATGTGGGCAAGACTAAAAGAGGCTACAAAGCAACTTTGTCAATAACTGTTTGACTTAGTTCTCAAGCAAAGAAGGATAGCAGTCAAAGGCAATATTGATTTAGAATATAAACTAGTTTGTAAAATCTCATGGAGAAGGATGATGAAATATTATCAAAAGTATTGCCTCCTAATTCAGAGAAAAGAAGTGGGAGATGAAGACATTTTAAAGAAAATTTGGTGAGAGGCCCAATGAAATAAATTTGTTTAGACAATGTCTAAGTATAAAAATCAAAAGAGGATGACCAACAGAGAGAAAATGGAAAATATCTGAATGTATGAACATACAGGCAAAAGCTAAAAGAGAGCAAGACACACACAAATAGATAGATGGATAGAAGGAAGAAAATGGGAATTTATTAAGTATCTACTATTTACCAGTTCCTTTTGAATTTCACAACATCCTGGGGTATTGTTATGCTCATAATTCACATTACATAGTTGAAGCAGCTGAGGCCCAGAGAAGTTAAGTTACTTGGCCAGAATTCTACAGTTAGTATGTATCTGAGGGAAAATCTGAACCATCCTCTTGACTCCAACCCAGAACTGGATCCCCTCCCCCACCTAGCTGCCTATCTCACTCTCCCCTCCCTCTCTCTACCTTACAAGTTCTTTTCACTGTCACAAACTGCATAGTCACTGTACTTGGATTCTCACAACCAAATCATTAATGTGCTTATGGAGGAGGAAGAAACAGCACTAAAGAAAATAAAGATGAGGAAAAAACCAGCCAGACAGACCAAGTGTGAGCAGAAGAGATCTGCATTAAAAACGATAGTCAATAATACATTTTTAAGCAGCTATTATGTGACAAGCACTGGAAAAAGCCCTGAGAATACAAAAAAAAAAGGTAGGGGCACAGACCCTACTCTTGGGGAGCTCCCAGGCTAATGGGGGAGACAACATGCAAATAATTATGTGGAAACAAGATTTATGTAGGATAAAGTTTGGCTGGTCTTAGAAGGCAGGTGCCAAGATAAGGAGCTTTTGCATAAGGTGGGGTATGAACTGAGACCTGAAGGAAGCAGAATAGAATGATGATAGTGCTGAGGAAATGATTTGCAAGAAATTGGAACATGGGGAATGAGACTAAAGATGTAGAAAAATGCTCAGACTCCTCAATATCAATGGAACATCAGTGTTGATGGCTTTTTCTACAAAGATGATAAATACTCTTATTTTGTCTTTATGTTGAAATGGAAAGTTGAACTATTACTATTTAACTCATATCATTATATGAAGAGTCTGTGTTTAGACAAAACTTCTTACTTTCATTCTGTGTAAACGGTTAACTGTGATGTTTGGAAAGAGTCGGGGGCAGGGGAAAAGGACCAAAGGAACTTATTTTTTTTCCTGAGAGAACAAAGGTTAACTCCAATCTTTCAAGAAAACGTGAAGAGAATTCTTGTGAAGTGCCTTTAATTAGTATCATAAATAAACTGAATGGTGAAACTGTTTCCAAAATGGAAAAGACAGCAGTTGTATAGTTGTAGTAGTGATGAAAGACCACTTGTTTGTAGTCTTTCTCAAAAGTAATACATTATTGATGCCTTTCTTTGATTGATTTAACACTGTTAGTAAACAAGATGACAAGGAACAATAATGGTGATTTCACTCTAGTTGATCAGTAACATGCTATATATACATGCATGCATATGTGTGTGTGTGAAAGAATGTTCTTGTATCTGTGATATTTGAATAGGACACCACTTTGCTAGGTGCTGGAAGTCAAGAAGAGAGTAAGGAATCATGACAATTCATGTCATCTATTCTCCTCTCTAAAATAATTGTTGGAATATTCTATTGTGGAGGAGAGTGGGTGTAACATGGAAGGCTTGAGGAAAGAAGGGGTTTGGAAAAGTCACTGTGCACATATGTAATAGAGGATTTATTGGGAGGAAAAAATAAATTTTGAAAGGATTTCCATATAGCATTAAGGGTCCAGTTCAGGTTAGATAATATGAATTCCTGGTGGACCCAGTATAATTACATAACTTCTTCTAACTGTGTTTAGTGATCCAAAAATGAGTGCAAAGATGATACATAGTAGAAGTAACCCAAGACTGGAGACAGACAAGGCCTGAGACTCAATATGATGAGGGAAAAAAATAATCTACATGTATAGAAGTGTGAATGGTTGAAACTGGTTAACAATAGGATTAATATTGCTAGGACATGAGAGAAGCAATGATGTTCTGGGTTAGTTTGAAGCTGTGAAGTGTCTAGGGTAGACAGCAAAAGTAAAGAATGCATTTAGCATTGATGTGGAGAAAATGGAGAAGAGAATGGAAGCATTCTTTGGCTAGCACAGGTTTTGCCTCCATTGAAATTGTACAACATAGGCAGAACATCTTTTCAAGCTGTCGAATTTGACAAATGCTGATTTGTCCCCAGTTCATTGACAAGAACTTTTGCACTTAGCCAGACTTGTCTTTCTATGATCAACACAAGTCTGTTGCTGAACTCTTACTTGAAGCCTTTAGACCTCTCTAAAGCCTGCACTCTGGTCTTCAATAAAAGTCTGCTTTCATAATTAATGACCAATGTTGTTCCTCAAAGCAATACATCTGCATAAAGTATGAACAGATTTTAAATGAAACATCAAACTTTAAAAGTGTGGCTAAACCACAAGCAATGAACGTTCTCTGTCTCTGTCTCTCTGTCTCTGTCTCTCTCTTTATTTAATTATTTACTCGATTTGTTTAGAACAACCATCACTGGCTAAGCATGCATATTTCTTATAAAAAAGCTTCTACCAGAATGAGGGAATGATAGTTCAGTGACTGGTGATAGACACATTCTCTTAAAAAAATCCATTCAGTTTTCTGAAAGTTTTTTTTTTTTAATCATTGTATGTTCCTTACATGTTGATAAATTGAACTTAGAGTTCCAATGGAATTAGCACCGTGTTTTTTTTTTTCTCCTGATAATGTGAGAGTTTTATGTGGACATAGAAAAAAAAGTTATGTCTGATGATGGATCTGATCTCTAGCATAGTCTCTAGATGTGTCTTTAGCATGGTCTATTACTTGATTAGGAGTTTTTTGCGGGGGTTCGGAAGGTAAAAGAAAATCTTAGTAGAACGAAGTTTTTTGACTCTATCTTTAAAAAAGTAATGCAAGTCAGCATTTCTTTTCTATAGTGTCACACTCTCTCTATGGTGTTTTTCCTTCCCTCTCTTCTCAGGCATAAATCTCCTTTTGTTGTTAAACTAGTTTTCTTCTTTTTCACTCAGTTAATTTCTCCTGTTTTCCCTCCTTTTTCTACTCTTGACCTTTCCAAGGAATTTGAGCCTTTACAGATGGATACAATTGGGTTTTTCATGTCAGGTTTGGCTATATATGCAGTCCTCATTAACATTGGCTTCAAAGGGGGAGATGAATGCAAAGTCTTAATCCTTTCCTGAAGGGCCCAAGATATATAGCTGTTTACTCAAGACCATACAGAAAGCAGAAAAGAAATGAGACCCTTTCATTAACATTCCACTGACAAAGTGAAATGAAGAAAACCTCTTTTTTAAAGAGCAGATGAGTGTAGTCTGATGGATATTGGTACAAATAGGTGCCAGTTGTGACTGATGAGTGTATATTGGTACATATTGATGCATATTAGGGCAAATGGGTACAGATTGAAGCAGCTGAGTGGCACATGTACACAAATGGATACATGTTGGCCCAGATTGCTGCAGATGGGAGAAGATCAGTGTGGGCTGTTACACATGGGTGGGCTAAGCTGAAATTTGAATTTCAGCATAAGACTGTGTATTTACTGGCTACACCATTATTTTTCATATATCATCTCCGTAGACATAACAGCAATGTCGTGGTTATAGAAAGAAAAAAAGTCAAATAAATTCAGGAAAAAAGTAAATAGATGTAAGACTAGAAGTTGGATTTTCCAATTTCTCATATATACTAACTTTGTAAACCCAACTATAGGTCTGTTTTCCTATGACATATAATACAGTACATCCTCCCACATACTCGCATTGAATTCATATGCATCTTTTGAAGGCCAATTCAAATAGTTCCTCTTCCCTGAAGCTTTTTGGGAACACCTCAGTTAATAATGGCTATTCCCCTCTTTGGTCTCATATAAAACTGGGCTTATGCCTTTATTATTCCCTTTTACCACTCTACTTACAGACTCGCTATTAGGACATTCTCTCTGTGTCCTGGCTGCAAGCTTGGATTTTCAGTGCCAGGCAATATTCAAATAGGTCCTTCTCCAGTGCATCATGCTGGGGTTCTAGGTCTAAGCACTGTTTCAGGGAAACCTAACCCCAGACTATCTCTAATGACCTGATATATTCTTAGAATGAGATATGTTTAGTCCCCTCTGCTTACTAAGGCCTTTTCAAGGGCAAGCAAGGCCTCTTTGCCTAACAACCAAGTTCCCATAAGTATACCCACTCCTGCCTGTTCTGAACAAGGTTTCCAAGACGTCACATTACAAAGTATAGCCACCTGTCACCAAGTGGAATCTCAAAAGGAGGACCGATACATTCTTGTCTTATGCCTCCTTCAATAGACTCCTTTCTAACTACTGCTACCCTGCCTTAATTTTCAATGTCTGATACATCTGCATTGCCTTATACTTACTCCACTTCAGTGATTTTGTACTTGCGGCTGCTGAAGTAAAATCCCTATCACCTATTCCTAAAGCACAGCTCCTTCTTGGCTTTCTGTATCAACACATCTTCCTCCTCCCCAAACTCCACTCCAGATCTCCAGCTAACCCCTTCCCTTGTGCCCTTTGGAATGCCTACACTATAATAAGCAAATTTCTTTTCAACTTCCACCTCCTCTTTTCTCACTCTTTCTGTCTTCCAACCACTGCTTTAACTTGGGCCCCTTCTAATAATACTTTTTTTTCCTCTCATTTACCTTTCCAGTACTGATTATTTTTTCTTCTGCTTACATTGATATAGTGATCATGGTGGTGGGAGGGAGGGACAAAAACACTCCTTAATCCCTGTTTCTACTTCCAGACTCTCCCTCTATAACTTTGACATGGCAACATCTCCTGCTCTGCAGTTCATGTTATCTAAATCCATTATTCAATCCAGATGCCATTGACTGGTTTATATTCTTTCACTCATCCCCACACCCTGTCCTCATACTGGGGGATTTCAGCATTCATATTGATGCTTTTTTAAATTACCAAATTTTTCACTTCCTCATTCTATTCAGTACCCAAGTACTATTCCCCCATTCCACCTCAGCTACATACAAAAATGGTCATAACCATAATCTTACTATTACCCATGAGTGATCTATTTGGTAGTTCATGAACTAGAAAATTCCATTGTCTGATCATTATAGTTAATCATTGCATTTTTCTAATGCCTTATGACCCCTAAACTCTGTTCTTTATTTGCACTCAGATTTCTAATCCTTCTGTCCTTCAGGCTTTATCAGGCCATCACCAGCATACTGGCTATGTTCTCCTCCCTTCTCTATCTTGGACATACTGAACCAACTATACAGAATCTGTTACTCTGAATTCCCTTGTCCCTTTCCTATAGCTGATTGAGCTTTTCCAAATTTCAACCCTATAATCCTCCACTATTCATCTTTTTTCTGAATACAAATGGAAACAATCATAAATCTAAAAATCTGATTATGTCCACTTGTTGTTCATCCTTCATACTCAAGGAAGATCAAAATGGTATCATGATTTGACTGTGGCTGATCAGAACTATATGAGATTGGAAGACTTTACCACAGGTCAGGTACAATTAGCCATAGGAACATTTGGGACGGAGATGTCTCTAGAGTTCTCCTTCTCATGTTTCTTTAGAGCTACTAGGATTCTTCTTTGCCCATAGAGTACAATGCCTTCTTTGATATGGGCATGCAATGCTGGCTGGTCCTGTGCTAGCATCTCAAATATCTCACAATCCATAGTAAAATTCTTTTGCAAGATCTTAAGAGTGGGGGTGGGGGGTGGGCGGAGCCAAGATGGTGGTGTAGGAGCAGCAAGGTATAACAGCTCCCACACAGCCACCTCAAATACCCATAAAATATGACTCCAAAAAAATTTTAGGGCTCTAAGATGCACACAAATATACTTCACGCTGAAGGCAGCTCAGCTAGAAACGACCATCTCAGTGCTGGGAGCCAAAACCAGGCCATGGGGGTGGGCAGGACAAGCCACAGCTGGAGCTTCAGGAGAGTGGATTAGCAGCAGCTGTGGAAGTTTCCAGAATTATCAAGCCATAAGAAAAAAGGACTAATTGAAAGGTCTGTGGATCTCAGCAAAAATTGGGGGAGAAAAGCAGGTCTAGCCAAACTGCCTCCAGGGCAAGGAAATGGCAGAAGTGGAGGATCTGCAGCCGCCTCCACATAGCTGCTTCAAAGCTCCCGGACTGCAGGGAAGCCAAGTGATCGTTCAGAGGCCAAGTGCACTCACGTTGAGCAGCCTGGATCTGGATTGTGGTATTGGGTGGTGGTCTCGGGGTGCGTTTTTAGTGAGTCAAAGCTGGTGGGGGCTGCAAAAAAAATGAAAGCCCCCTAATAGCTCTGGCAGCTGGGAAAACCCCAGCTATTTGGGACAGACCTTTCCCGTCTGGAAGCAGAGTTCCACAGAGCTAAAAAATTATTGACTGGCCATCATGAACAGACAAAGGAAGCAAAGTAAGAACAGCAACCAAACTCTAGATTCCTTCTTTGGGGACAAGAATGATCAAAGCATGGAATGGGAAGAAGACAACACAGAACTCTCACACCAAAAGCTTCCAAGAAACATGAAGACTTCCTAAAAGCCATAGATCAGCTTAAGAAGGATTTTGAAAACCAAATAAGGGAAGTGGAGGAAAAATTCACAAAAGAAATAAGAATGATACAAGAATATAATGAAAAAAAGAGTCAACAACCTGACTGAAGAAAGTAACACCTTAAAGCATAGATTAAGTCAAACAGCAAAAGAGACCCAAAAAGCCAATGAGGAGAAGAATGCCTTAAAAAGTCAAATTTGCCAGGTGGAAAAAGAATCTCAAAAGCTTTCTGAAGAGAATAATTCCTTCAGAATTAGAGTGGAGCAAATGGAAGCAAATGACTTTATGAGAAATGAAGATACTATTAAACAGATAAAAACAAATGAAAAAATAGAAGGCAATGTGAAATATCTCCTTGAAAAAAACCACTGACCTGGAAAACAGATCCAGGAGAGACAATTTGAAAATTATTGGACTACCTGAAAGCCATGATCAAAAAAAGAATTTAGAAAGCATCCTTCAAGAAATTCTCAAGGAAAATTGCTCAGATATTTTAGAACCAGAGGGCAAAAATAGAACTTGAAAGAAT
>JAQQSU010007422.1:0-13227 GCA_028627135.1 Pseudochirops cupreus
ATATATGTATATATATATATATATATGTATATATATATATATATATATATATATATATACATACACATGTGTCTATGCAGGAGGGTTTATATATGCATATGAACACATATCTGAGTATGTGTATATATGTATACATAGAGTGTACATCAATTGAATAGGAAGGGAAGATACTTTAAAAAGTGAAATTCTGAGGTGGAAGAGGATTAGAATGAGAAGAGACAGAATGGGGTTAATCATCTCATATAGAAGAGACTAGGGATAATTGTTACAATGGAGGGGAAGAACGGGAAGGCAAAAGGGAAAGGGTCGACCTTACTGTCATTGAATTTGGCTTAGGGAAGGAATGACATAAACTCTAAACTGAGTATCTTGCCACATAGGAGAGTAAGGGGGATGGGGATGAGAGGTGGGATGATGGAGGGGAGGGGAGGGTTGCTGGAAGTACACACTTCTGTAAAGGGACAGGGACAGAGAATAGAACAAGGGAGGGGGCAGGATAGGAAAGAGAGACATATAATCAGTCTCTCACAATATGTCCACTGTGGAGAGGTTCTGCATAATTACACACGTACAGCCTGTATTGAATTCCTTGTCCTTCCAGTAAGGGTGGGTAAAGAGGGAAGAAGGGAAAGAATTTAGAATTTAAAGTTCTATAATCAAATGTTAAAAATATATATGTATGTATATATTATTGTTATTATTATTAACTACATCCAACTGGGAATTAAGATATACAGGCACTGGGGTAGGGAGACCCACCCTGCCCTACCAGAAAGTCAGATGGGCAATGGGGGAGGACATAGGAGAGAGCAGATTGGGGGAGGGGCTATACAGTGGGATCACTGTTTTGGGGTGGTGGGTAGGAGGGAGAAAAATTAGTAACTCAAAATCTCATGGAAATGAGTGATGTAAACAAGAAAATAAATTAATTAATTTAAAATTTAAAAAAAAAAGTGATATGCCCATGATGACAGAGCTAGTATGTGTCAGAGACAGGCCTTGAACCTAGGTTCTCCTAACTCCAAGGCTAGCTGGCCTTCCAATCATTGTTATTTAAAGTTATTTTTACTATACATGAAATTGATTATGTAAATTCTCAGTTCAAATTTTTTAAATAAAATGATTATTTGTTCAACCTTGAAAAAAAAAGTCTTTGTCAAAAGGCACTCTTGAGACAGAAAGGCTACAAAGGAGAAAACTAAACAATGTAAAAACAAAATAATTTTTGAAACATATATTTAGGGATCATCTACTTTGTGCCCCCTGGATTTTTTCACTTTTGAATTTCCTGTTTTGATGTTCTCCTTGTGCTGAATATTGCACATACAAGTAATTGAGCGGAGGTAGAGATGCTGGAGGTCAGATCATGCAGACTGGATGGACATAGAGACCAGTTATATTTAAACTCTTCCATTTTATTTAGCCTTTTATTTCCAAATCTATTTTCTTTTCTGGTCCCCTACATATCCATATCTATTTTGCTGTTGTTATTCCTCCCACCCTGTAACATCAGAAATATTGTAAAGATCTAGAAGGCCTCTAAGATGCCTTCTATCTTCACACTCTAAGATTTGATGATTCTATGAATCCCTCTCTCCATCTTAACCCATATTGTAAATTCATATTTCAAGTTCCATCCCAAATCACACTTCCTCTACATTTACTATTTATTACTTACTTTACATTTACATTCACTATTCCAACAAACAGTGATCTCTCTTTCCCAATGCCTATGGCCATTAGAATCTATTCTACTCATTTTGAAACTCAATCATATACGTTAGAATATCATTTAATTGCATCACATGTTATTCTTATCTCTTCAATTAAAATTAGATTGTAAGCTTCTCAAGGGCAAGATCCATGTCTTGTTTCCTTCACAGCACCTTTGCACAGGGCTGGGCACACAGCTCTCAGCAAATAGTGCATGAAAGTTGTTGAATAAACTAAGAAGATACAGAAGCTATTTTTCTCAGCTATGACAAAAAGAATGATATTTAATAGACACATTTAAAATGCAGTCCATTGCCCCATCCCTGTCTGAAGAACATGTGGTTTATTTCAAGAGAGAAGCAGTAATGGATGGAAAGGTGGTTTTTGCTGAGTTAGGGGTTATCATGTACCCTGCATCCTGGCTCCAGATTGATGGGATATGCCTCTATGATTTATAATACACTAATCTCACCAGAGAGTGAAGCACAATTAATCTTAGAATCTTGCAGCTTGTACTTAACAACTTTAGAACCTTCCTGTTGTACTCTTCCTGCATGGCAAATACCTGCTCCACTCTCCCGACTCTGGTACAACTAGACGTCTGAAACACAAAGATGCCCTACTGTATATGTCAAAGAGAAACCATGCATAATGATCTTATTAATCTTTCAATAACATTAACAAAAGGAATTTCAAAAATAATATTGTGCTAAAAAATACATTAAAAATTTTAAAGAAAACAATATATCTAAAATTAAAGTTATAAATTATATTAAAATGTAGAGTATTTAAGTACAATCCTAAGATAAAGCAGATTTTAAGTTTAAGTAACATTAACATTTTATCTCTTCAGAATCCAATGATCCAGCATCTTCACCTACCAAGAACATAGAAAGTAAATTTAAAAGGCCTCTGTGCATCCAAAAGAGATATCATAAAACTCATGAATTATACACATAAGAAGGCCTTTCAAAATCCATTTACTCTTATTTTCACACAGTTTTAACAGGTTTGGTTGTCTGATTTCCAGACCCATCACAGATTATAAGCAGTAAAGTAGAAGGTAGGGAAGAGAATCAGATACAGACAGGCATGCTGACAACAGCAAGAAGTTATACCCAACAACCTAACAATGGGAAAGGAGTTGGGGGAAAAAGAGCCAGACAGAAATTCAATGAGCTCTGAAAGGGACCTTAGAAGTCCAGGAGCCTCCTTTAACAGATGAGGAGACTGAAGATCAATAAGGATAGGTGACTAGCCCACAGTCACACAGTTAACAAGTATCTGGGATGGGATTCAGACCCAGAGCTTCCTGGCTGTACATCAGGCAGTTCTAGCCACTATCACAGAAGGGTCAGACTTACGCCCATAAGCTGCACAAAGGTAACACCACCCAGTGTAATGGAACCAGATTAAAATGCAATTGAGAAATATTTAACAAAATAAAAAAATATAACAAAACACAGATGATGTCAATATATGGTTTTCTAAGTCAATTTGCAGCTCACAGGGTTCCTTAGGTATAGTTTAGTGGTTCCTGTTTCCATGTGAGTTTGACATTACTGCTCTAAACCTTATCACTACAGACTTCAGCAACCCCGAAGGCATCAATGTAATTATACATTACAATAATTGATGTCCATAAAGATGCCCTGAGACAACAAAGAAAAGGTTGCCATATTCAGTAATGCCTATTTACAAAGACAGGAGATGTGTGCAAAACATTTTAGAAAGATTTCTATCTGAAACAGTTTTAATAGATTTCCTTAAGCTTTAGGGTTTAAGGGGATAAACCCTCAACCATTCAGAATGACTTATTCTTCAAGCATTTTGGAAAACCAAGGTTTTACCACATAATTGAATTTTGCTTTTTATTAACCAGGCTTTTTATTCCCTTTCCCTAACACACTGGTACAGCCAGACTTACGAGTTTGACATCAAATGTCCCCTAAAATCTGGTCCCCTTCCTCTCTTTCCTGTCTTCTTATACTTTATTTCCCTCCATGTACTTCACAACCTAGCCATACTGCCATGCTTGCTTTTCTTCCTAAACAATGCCCTGTCTCCTGTCTCTCTGCTTTTTGTACTGGCTCACGCTCATGCTTGACATGCCTTCCCTCATCATTCCTCTCCCAGCAGTGCTTCTGACTCTGGTCTTCACCACCTTGTCTCAGCTGCTTCTCATTTTAGAACTTCCCTCAGTCCCCATGGAATGTCCTTCCACCCTATTGCCACCTTTCCTCATTCGTGAGTTTCTCTCAAAAACCATATTTTGAGGAAGAGACCAGATAAGCCATCCTTCATTTCTTTCCCACCTCTGCTTCTCACTCTTCAGATTTCACCACCATGGCCTGGCACAGGTACTCTCCTCCTTCTCCTTTTCAGTTCCCTTCTGTGTATTGTCATCCTCCATTAGAATGTAAGCTCCATGAAGGCAAGGGCTGTCTTTCTTTTTTTCTTGTATTCATACCAGCAGGGCTTAGCACAGTGTAAGTGTTGGATAAATACGTGTTGATGGCTAATATGAAAATGTTTTGCATGATTTTACATGTATGATCAGTATCATAATGCTTACTTTCTCAATGGGATATGGAAGGGCTAGAGGAAGGGAAAGAGTTTGGAATTCAAAATATAAAAGAAGAATGTTAAAAACAATTTTTGAAACAATTTAAAATGTTTGTTGATCACTTAGAATCCCTAATTTCCTTCACAATACATTCTACTACAGGAAGTCTTTCCTAATCCTCCTATTAGTGTTTTTTTCCCCACAAAATTCCCTTGCATTTATTTTGTATACACTTCTATATGTACATGTTGTCCTCCCGTTACATTATAAGCTCTTTGAAGTCAGGATGTGTTTCACTTTTGGCTTCAGTTTTTGGGACCTAGCACAATGCCTAGCACTAAGATGGTGCTTAATAAATGTTTGGTTGATTGATTAGTTGAATACAATCATCATTTACAAATGAGATTATATTCTTTGTATTATGAATTCAGTTATCCAAGCTAATGAAGGACCAAACAAGACAAAGATAATTCAAAACAATAAATGGTAGAAAGGGAAGAAGAAAAAGATGACATATCACCTGTATCTGGATTGAGGCTGCGTTACATGATTTTCCTCCAGATCTATCATCTTAATTGGGTTTGGGATTAAAATTATTTTGTATTTCCCAAACACAAATGGACTGGCAGCTGGTGAGGAAGCCTAATTCTGTGGGATTTAAAACCAGAAGAGGCCTTAAAGATTATCTGATATAACTAACCCCCTTATTTTACAACTGAAGAAACTGAAATCCGGCAAAGTGAAGAGATTTTACCAAGATTGCACAAGGGGTAAGAGGGTAGATCTGAACCCAGGTCTTCTAACTTTAAATCCTCTTTCCACTACATTTTGTAGCCTCATTTTGGAGTTTAGATCTTCATTGGAAATGATTCAAAAGGTAGGTAAGCCACCTGCAGCTAAACACAAGTCAAGTAGAAGTTGAAGATGATGGAGTTTTTAAATTCAATTTTCTTTTTTTTTTTTTTAGGTCTTTTTGGAGGGGGCAATGAGGATTAAATGACTTGCCCAACGTCGCACAGCTAGTAACTGTTAAAGTATCTGAGGCTGGATTTGAACTCAGGTCTTCCCGATTCCAGGGTCGGTGCTCTATTCACTGCACCACCTAGCTGCCCCAAAATTCAATTTTCACATACACCATGAAGAACTGATCAGGTCTGTGCTTTGTGTTTCCCAGATACCCCCTTTGTCTACAAGTTTCTAAGTCATTGTATAATGTCCAACTAATGGTCAGTTTTAGTGTGATATCTCAAGCCTCTGCATACTGGTCTTCAAGGATTATTTCTCCCTGATTCACTAATGCCTGTAGTTTGCAAGACACCACGGAGTTATCAAGGACTCAGTTCCCATCCTCAACAAAACTGCAAAGTTTGTCTTTGGCTTCCATTTTTGGGACTTTCTTCCCCTTTCTGGCCTTTGCTCACACTTCATCCTTCACCCATCCCTCCCTTTCCAAATCTTCATTCTTTTAGTCCCTTAATATAACTATTCCCTTTCTTGACACCACTCAGTGGAGCAGGTAGAATATGAATCATCAATCCCATTTTACTAGGAAAACCAAAAGCTCAGAAAAGTAAAATGACTAGACCATGGCCACACTACTTGAGAGTGTCAGAACCAGAATTTAAACCTGAGACTTTTGATTTCATATCTAATAGTCTTTCCATTATACCAGGGCTGCTGACTCTCAAAAATTTGTCATTATTGCTGCCATAATGATTTAAGGGATATTTTCTTTTAAAAGAAGGGAAAATCAAAGAGTTTCCAAGAGTCAAAGGAATGATTCTTCAAAGGTGAAATTCAGTTACTTTCACAGAGTGGCACAGGAAATATTTGAGGGCTAGGGAAAAATCCTCAGTGCCCTTCTGCCATGTCATATGAAAAACTGACTATCCTACTTAATCATGAGGCTGGTCCTACAAAGCCTATGCAAATACCAGATGAAGTGTTACATTTAAAAGCAGGACAGCATTGGTTCAGAACCCACCTCTGACTCTTGCTAGACTGACCATGAACAAGTCACTTTAATGCTGAGCCTCTGTTTCTTCATCTAGTAAAATGAAGATAACAATAATTGTTAGGGATTGCACCTGTGCTTTTACTAATGCAAGGAACTCTTGGGTGTTGGATGAGAAAACTCTCTCTACCCATACAGGTTAGCAAGCTGTCAGACACTTAAAGTCCTAGAGAGCTGCCTAGCCCCAGAACACCAAAAGATGTGGGCAGGTTCCGACAAGCAGCCTATGTTGGCTTCAACTCCAGTTTTAACAGCTCACTATCCGCTAGGTCAGGTTGCCTCTCCAGAGGGCTGTTTTAGGGCTGAAATAAAGTAGTGCACGTAAGTAGTTCCACAAGCTTTAAAGATATATAAATGTCAGTTGTTGCTGTGCTTATTTGTTATTATGTGCTGACGAATTGAATCAAAGTGCCTGCTAAGTAAAGCATTTCCAGCCCCCGACACATGCTTGAGAAATGTTAAGGTTCTCTCTCCTTTTTAAGTATCTTAAATGGCAATGGTACGCAGTTAATCAAACCAATATCATTCAGCCTTTATTTTAGCTCTGTAGTTTATAGAACTTTCCTAAGATTATCAGATTCTTCTGATCTCTACCCCATGTCCTTTCCCTGGGTACAGGAACATTTGCACCAAGACCAATAAAAATGATAGCAAGCATGTATGTAGTGCTTTAAAATTTGCAAAGCAAGTTTTATCTTATTTTTTTTTCACAATAACCCTTGTAGGTTCTGTTAATATCAATAAGATTGGGAAATTGAGGCCCAAGACTCACCTAGAATCTCAATGTGAGTAAGTCTGTGAGGCAAGATTTGAATCCAGGTGCTCTTCATTTTAGGTCCAGTACTCTATCCACTGTACCACAAATATGTGTGTGTGTGTGTGTGTGTATACATATACAGAGACAGTTAGCAAGCCTTGTTTCTTCTGAAGCCGTTAGGCAAACTGTCAGGCAAACATTGATGTCTTACAGTCAACACCTACAATATTATACATTATAGTAGTTACTATTTATACATACTTTGAAGTTTGCAAAGAACTTCATATACATTATTTTATACATATATGTAATCATGTACATGATTATTGCAACTCTGTGAGGTAAGGGTTATTATTATCCCCATTTAATAGATAAGGAAACTGAGACTAAGAAAGGTAAGTAATTTGCCCTATTTCATTTAGCTAGTTTGTATCTGAAGCAGGATTTGAATTCAGATCTGCCTAGTTCCTAAGCCCAACATTGTATCCACTACATTATCTAGCTGCCTCTACATGACATACTTCTTCCATAATTGGGGATGGAGGGAGAAAGAAAATGTAATATAATTTTTTTAATCAACTCTCAATTTCTTATCTCTTGGCTTACCTAGAGCAAATGCTCTCTTTGAGTTCTTTGGCACTTAGAAATCATACATCCTTATTTTGCTGACATATTAACTTCTAGTTACTTTGCTTTCCAACTTTTGAAATTCTGATATCAATTTATCCCATTCTTGGATAGATGTGAGAAAAAGCAAACCTTGTATTAGTCTAAAAGAGAGATCTCCCCTCTAAAACAGGGGAGATAGCAAGGAAGAAGTGAGTACAAGGTTAGGAGGGGAAAACTGAAAAGTTTCCCTTCCTCTTCCTAGCCTTTGTCAGACAGAAATCATCCCTCCGTTTTAAAGAAATTTTTAGGACATACATTTAAATAGAAGTCAAACCACATTCTAAGTTCAAACATAATGTTTGATAGATTCACCTCGACACAAGGAAGAACTTTATAATGAACAGAATTGTCCAACAATAAAATGGGCTACTTTATGAAGTCATGAGTTCCCATCATGAAAGGTATCCAAGTAGAGAATAAATGACTATTTCTCAGAGAAGTTGCAGAAGAGATTCTGCAGAGAATGTGGGTTGTTGTTACAGAGACTGGATGGAATGACTGCCAACATCCCTTCCAACTCTAAGATTCTAGGCTTATTTGGTTGCTATTATTATGTTTATTATCCTATGATTGATTTTTGGAGTATAGAATTGTGCCTAAATATAACTTTATTCGGGTCAGTTCAGTTCACAAGCAAAGAGGGAGAGGAAGGAAAATAATAGCCCTACCCTCAAGTCAGACTGAGATAATTCATATATTTTATTTATCCTATCTTCCCCGGCTGTGAATAGTTAGTCAGTCAAATGTTTGTTGAATGAAGGAGAAAATGACAATGGACATTAAAGTGTGCAAAGAATTTGAGATTCTCATTGGTGTTTCACAACCCTATGAGAAAGCTTTTACAGTTATTATTATCCCTATCTTATGGATGAGGCTCAGAGAGCTTGGGTGACTTACCTATGGACACACAGCTAATAAGTTCTAGAGACAGAATTTTAGCACAAGACTCGAAATCCAACCCTCTATCACCAGAGGTATCATCCAGCAAAATTCCCAAGTGGTGCAGAAATTAGATTAAAATATAATTGGAGAATGTTTAACAAAATAAATAAAAATAAAATACAACACAGATCATGTTAATTTGTGGTTTTCTAAGTCAACATGCCACTGACAGGGATCTATTTCTATTCATCTGACACTATTGCAGTACACCATGATAGATGTTAATGTGAATGACTGAAATGTTTGCCCTATTGTATTTCACTGTGATTTGGAAGGGATGACTCCAATGAACAATAGGATGGTTTCAAATAGAAAGTAATCTAACTATTTGGAGGAAGAAAAAGTGGAAAATGAAATGGGGGAGGGAGGAGCATGAATTCCCCAAGAGAAAAAAAGAAAAGAGCGGTCTCTGTTTTAGTGTACAAGGGTTCTGAAGTCATAGCTGCAGCAACTCACATGGCAGGTGTCCTACAAAGAGAAAGGATGGTTCGATGGAAAGTGTGCTGGATTTGGAGTTAGAGGGTAAGGACACAAATCCTAGCTCTGTCAATTTCTACTTGTGCGACCTTGGAAAAGTCACTCACCCTCTCTGAGCTTCAGTTTCTTCATATATAAAATTAGTTAGTTGGTCTAGATGACTTCTAAAGTTCCTTCCAGCTCTAAATCTATGACCCTAATCTGAGTCTCCATCTATGATTACAGAATCAGAGAACTAATGGATGTGAGAGCAGAAGGAGACCTTAGAGACCATTTAATCACCTTTCTCATTTTTTACATCAGAAAGATGGTTCCATTTACCCAGTGTCACACAGCTAGTAAATGGCATGCATGCCTGAAGTCTATGGAGACATGGGAAGAGAGAAACTGTGCATTTTCCCCTCCATCAGCAGCACTGATGGCATGAGGAGGGCACATAAAATTGGACATGAAAACATAAGCTTCTGAACTAGCAATTCTTACAAGTTCAGAGTACAAAACTCACTGAACCAAACTTTGAGCCTTTAGGATTCCTAAGTACCCAACTTTAGCTGTGTTCATTCACCGTGAATCAGTATATTCACCTTCCAGCTACTTATTGATGACCAAGGAATTTTCTAGCTTTCACCCTTGGACTTTTGTAATACTTGGGTTATTGCAATACATCTTCTTGTTAATAAGTGGTAGATGCTTTGACCCCTGGACATTGGAGCCGTTTCTGCTAACAGCTTTGTGAATTTCTCCATGTAAACTCCTCATATACTTCAGAAAGACTTGTCCTATTTAGGAATATGACATCATCTCGAATTTAGAAATCTGCCTTCCCTCCCTTCTCCTCCCCTCCCCCTCTAACATCCAAATTCTACATCTCTGAGTACAGCTGAGATTATACACAGGTAGAAGAGAGAGTTCCCTATCCCTGCTGTGATGTGATAGGGTCTCACTCTGTACCCTCCAACTATCTTTCCCACTACAATACCTGAAATAGCACCATTAGAAAATCTCTCCTCAGGATTAAGAGACTATGCCCATTGAAATGTAAATAGCCCTAAAAGGAATAATACATTACTAGATTATCAATCATTGACCTTATTCTGATGCAGATTATCAGATTTCACATGGGATATCTTCCTGAAATAGTGGGACATCAGAGAATGAGTTTTGATGAAAGATTCTAGGGCAGAAAAAGATACTGTGCATAGTCCAGTGCGCAAGGAGAATAGCCCTAGGTGGCGACACCACAGTGAAGAACTCTGCATAGTCAAGGGGCATCACGAGAGTTGCGTAGTTAGAGGATAGGAAGAGAGAACAGAATACTACAAAGAGGTTTCTCGCTTCATCAAAGTTTTGCCTGCCTTGATTCCAAGAAATAGGAAAACATCAGGGGAACTAGTTAATCACTTTTCTTCTGGTACATGAAAACACTGCCTTTAAAAAGCCCCAAGAAACCAGGTTTCTGGAAGCCCAGACAGAGTTTAAGAATTAGGCTCAGTCTTCCCCATGTTTCTGGAAGCCCAGACGGGGTCTAAGAATTAGGCTCACTGCTAAGATGTTTGGTGGGAGTCATTGGAATCATTGGCTCCTGCTGAAGCCTTACTGATCTAAGTTGCATCCTGCACCCCAAAAGGAGCCTGCTAAAGAAACTGGAAATTAAGTATTCAAACTTTACTGATGTAAAATATCCCTGGGAACCTCAGGTCATTGGACTGTTTCCCCTCTGGCAGTTTCCCCCATTATTTAGGCAGTTATTGGTGTTGTCTTTTGTTCTCAAGAGGACCAGTGATATGAGGAGGGTGATATCTTGACATGAAGGTGAACTGGACTTAAGTGAGGCAGGACTGTACAGTCATCAGTCCCACTCTCTCCTGCAGAGTCATTTGGTGTCCAGTGGCAAGACAAAGGCTAAGACAACTAGTGCTGGTCCCAGATGCAGTGTGAGACCTCCACCTTTTTAAGCTAAGGTCTTTTCCAGGTCTTGGTTTGTCTGTAGCAGCACCTATTCAGTGGCTACGTGATAATTAAAGCAAAATTCAGCCTAGTTTGCTTTCTCAAAAGCATCAGTCTGGGAAGGGAAGATGCTTGGGGTTTCTGGCCAGAACACTCACTCTGAGCCATCAAAAACCAAACAATGAACAAGTAAGGCTTGGGCTGGGCCCTATTATTGGCCAATCACTGAGAGCAAGAGTGGTTTGGGTTTAAAGGCATAATTAAATTAGTTCCAGTTGAATCCAATGGGCTTTATCAAAGCCTGCTTTTTTGTAGCTATTATTTCAAGAAATCCTAAATGAAAACTACATGAGACAAAAGAGTTAATAATGAGGCTGATTTCTGCCCAGCAATAATGAGAGCCTTACCTAAATCTAGATCTGCCCAGTAACAGGGGGCTCTATCAGTTGATAAGAAAACCTTGTTATTTTTTGTATACTTGACTAACCCCTGTGGTTTGTGAACAGATCCTTGAGTGTTACAAGTTAAATTCCCTGTTTTGTGACCACATCCCTGAACTGTTTTGAAAAATACTTAACACACCTGCTTCCCCTTGGGGGCAGGGAGCGCCTTCCCTGTGGTCCCAACACACCTGCTTCCCCTTCCTGACATCCTTCCCTGTGCTTAACTGCCCATGTAGGAGCATACCCCACTCCTGGCTGATTTGTGTATAAAAGCAAGTCCCTATCTTTTCTCCAGTTGCTAGTCCTTCTTCCGGGGCTAACCCACTGCTTTTGCATCAATAAAGCCCTCCTGCCTAGGAGAACTTCTGCCCCCTGAATTCTTTCTGGACAACCTGACTGCAAACCTCATCTGCCTCATCAGTTAATTGTCCCAGTTTGGGGGGGGGGGGGGAAATAATGATAGAATAAATAAGTGGAGGGGATCAAGCCCTCAAGCCCCAAGATATCTTGCAGAGTAGGAGGAATCAAAATTTATATTCCTTTGGACAGAGCACACATATGTAAGGGCATAACTCTCCATGTGGACAGAGGAAAAGGGGAAGGGAGGGAGAGAAGGAAGGAAGGAAGGAAGGAAGGAAAGAAGGAAGGAAGAAAGGAAGGAAGGAAGGAAATAGCAGCATTGCCTAGCTGGAACTGGCCAATTGGGTACTTAGGCAGTAACTAAGAAATCAAGATCAAATACTGTTGGGAAAGCCTCTAACTTTCATTTCTATTGCATCTTCCCATCAAGGCAGCATAGTATCATGGACAGCTGACCTCAAAACCAGAAGGTCCTGGTTTCAAGTCTTGCTTCTGAAACACAATGGCTATGTGATTCTAAGCAAGTTATTTAGTTTCTAAGTGTTTCAGGCAACTCTAACTATAAGGCAAAGAGAAAGTGCTAACCTATATTGAGGAACTTTCCTCATGAGGGAGTTCCCTGAACCACTGAAATCACAGGCTCAATCACTATCCCTTCCAAGGAGTTCATATTCCAACAAATTGTCCTCCCATCTGGCATGCAGTTTAGTTGTGGTTTAGTCATTTTTCAGTCATGTCTGATTCTTCATGACTCCTTTTGACATTGGCAAAGATACTAGAGTAGTTTGCCATTTCCTTCTCCAGCTTATTTTACAGATGAGGAAACTGAGGCAAACAGGGTTAAATGACCTGTGGATGCCCAAGATCACAAAGCTAGGAAGTGTCTGAGGCTAGATTTGAACTCTGGTCTTCCTGACTCCAGGCCCAGTGCTCTATCCACTGCACTACCTAACTGCCCACCTAGCTGGCATAGCTTCCACCAAAGCAGGAGTCCCCTGAGAGGACTCAGTCTTAATAAGATTGAGGAACCTGTTGTCTGTATCAAACTTTCTCCATCATCTTCCAACATGCTACCCATTTTGTACCTATCATATGAGAATTCTGCCAAGGGGATAATATCATCCTTGTCAAAAGTTCCTAAAGTTGGAGGTGGGTCCTCTCTAATCTGCGAAAGACATTCAATATTTGTTTTTGTTTTGTTTTGTTTTTTAATTTTATTTTAGTTTGCATCATTCATTTCCACGAGATTTTGAGTTACATATTTTCTCCCGATCTTTCCCCTACCCACCACCCCAAAACAGCCATCCCAGTGTATCCCCCCTCCCCCAGTCTATTCTCT
>JAQQSU010007423.1:0-13227 GCA_028627135.1 Pseudochirops cupreus
TATCTTGATTTCTCACAAAGTCATTTGCTTCCATTTGCTCCACTCTAATTCTTAAAGAATTATTCACTTCAGTGAGCTTTTGAGATTCTTTTTTTCCATCTGGCAAATTCAACTTTTTAAGGCATTTTTCTCCTCATTGACTTTTTGGGTCTCTTTTGCCATTAGAGTTAATCTATTTTTAAGGTATTATTTTCTTCAGTCAGGTTGTTGACTCTCTTTTCATGATTTTCTTGCATCATTCTCATTTTTCTTCCAAATTTTTTCCCCCACTTCTCCTATTTGGTTTTCAAAATCCTTCTTAAGCTCCTGTATGGCCTGTAACCAGTTCGTATTTTTCTTGGAAGCTTTTGGTGCAGGAGTTCTCAAAGTCCATGCTTTGATCCTTTTGGTCCCCAAAAAAGGAATCTAAAGTTGGATTGCTGAGCTTGGTTTGCCTCCTTTGCCTACGCATATTGCCAGTCAATTACCTTGATTTTTTATCCATAGTAGAATTCTGCTTCCAGAGGGGAGCGCTTTGTCCCAAATCACTGGGGTTTTTGTAGCTGCCAAAGCATCTTAGGAGGCCACCATGTCTGTAGCCCCCACCAGCTTTGGCTCACTGGTCACATGCCTCAGGACCACCACCCAAGACCACAATCCCAATCCAGGCAGGTTAAGGCAAGAGCACTTAGCTTCTGAATGATTGCTTGGTCCCCCTGCAATCTGCAGGTCAGGAGCTCTGAAGCAGTCATGTGGAGGTGGCTGCAGGGGCCGCTTCTGCTGCTTTCTTGCCCTGGAACCTGGCAGCCAGACCAGCTTCTCTCCCCCAAACTTAGCCAAGTTCCACTGAGCTTTCACTTTGTCCTTGGCTCTTATGGGTTGATAATTCTGGAAACTGCCACGGCTGCTGGTGATCTACTCTCCCAAGCGTTCCAGCTGTGGCTTGTCCTGGCCAGCCACCCTGGGGCTAACTGGTCTCCCTGACTGGTCTTGGCTCCTAGTATGCTCTGGTGGACCCTTCCTGTCTGCTTTCTGGGCTGCCTTCAGCAGGAGCCTTGTTTCTCTGTACTGTTGTGTGTTCTGGAGCTCTAAAATTTGTTTAGAGTCATATTTTATAGGTATTTGAAGTGGTTATGGGGGGAGCCACAGAGTTCTCCTGCTTCTATGCCAGCCATCTTTACTCTGGCTCCCACCCCCCCATAAAATCCTCTTTACATAAGTGTTTCCTGAGTGAGCAATCTTACAATAATTTCTACTAATGTGTATGGTCACAACGTATTATTTATTTTCTTTTTCCTTATAAAATCTATGCATTACAGTATGATGACCAAAATTATGCCCACCTTCACTATTCATTCAGAAAGAATTTCTTTCAATCCAGGAAAGCATAGTTACAGAATTATGTCTACTCTCTATTTAAAAAAGTGAGATGAATTCATCTTTTTTAAAAACAGAAGAGATAATTAAATTGCATGGAAGAGCAGAAAGCCTATTTATTGCAGATACCAGAGCTATAGAAGAATAGACTTTGAAAGATATACTGCACTTGGCCTTACTTAAAAATATATTGAGAATGATTCACAAAGTTATATGTGACTCTATGTTTTTATAAATGCTGCATTTGGTTCTTTGGAAATCATCATTCGATGTTTCAATGAACCACATTCAATGGTGTAGTTGATATAAAGCCTGTCTTGTAATTATGAAGACCTTAGCTCAAGTCTGAAATCTGCTGCACTAGGCTCTGTGATTATGGGGCAGTTATTTTACCCACAGAGGTAATCCTGGACGTAGACAACACTAAATAACTCACAAAGGGAGAAATAATACCAAGAATGCCAAGTCACATGCGAAAACAATTTAAGAATAAAGTTGAGAATTTCATTCCTATTGTCCGTTGTCATAACTATACCTACTGATGTACATTCTTGATAAACATGTTGGATTTATCTTTGGGGACTCTTCTGAGGATGGTAGTTTCTTAAATAATTTTCTTAAAAATATGGTACCAGTCTTCTATTTCCTAGCATATACGTCAACTACCACCTACAGCAAAGATGGATAGCCACTGTTAACTGCTTTCTCTGAGAATGTTGATAAAATACCGCCAATTACTTTCTAAGTTATGGAGAGGAAGAAAATACCTGTATCAATGTACTACATCTAAAGAATGGAAATAAAATCATTAAGAAGCCAATGTGCAAATTACTACTCAATATTTGAATGGTTCTTTGGGTAAAGGTGTTCTGCCCACTTTTACATTTGAAACCTTGGTACTGATGATGATGATTTAATTAGACTCCTATTTTTCTCCAATCTGCACTAATCAGTTTGATGTGATTCCATATTTTGCTATAGAAAATACTGTGCTGTAGAAAAATTCAGCCCAAGACTAACTAACATTTTTGACTACCATTTCAGTCATACTGTTTACAGTAACTGAAAATTTTCACATATTGTTCAGAGAAACTATTGTCTGATTATGTCTCCCCCATATTGCACATTTAAAGCTAATTTTTTATATCAATGTATTTTTTAAGGTACATCCCTATTTTTTTTTTCATCTTACTTGGGAGCCCAAAGCTCACTTATCAAGATATTTATTTGGATCCTGATTCGATAACCCAGTATTTGCTATCCCTCTTAGCTCTGTGTCTGTGGCATAAATATTTGAAAAGTATACCATATATATCTTTATACAAGGAAATTAATGGGGCAAGCCTTTATATAGCACCTCCTCTGTACCAGACATTTACTTAGTGCTTTCCAAATACTTCATTAAATCTTCACAATAACCCCATTCTGTTAGTATCCCCATTTAACAGCTGAGAAAACAAAGGCAAACAGAGGTTAAGTGACTTGCACAAAGTCACACAGACGGTGTCTGCAGTCAAATTCAAATTCAGAGTGCCTTTAAGGCACTGTTGGAAATGATCTACAGCATAGTCAACCCCAGAGTCACCAGGTACTCTGCTATAGACCTTTCGCAACATTTTATTTTTTAAAAATCTCTTTAAATTTGACCATTAAAGTAGTCCAGAATCCATCTAATTGGATTATTATCTAATACACATATTTCTATCGTATCTACAGAAGAATGTGAAATGCTTTCTATTTCCATGTGAACAAAGATTGAAACTATATTTACCAGGAGCTTGAATAACTTGTTTCCTTTGAATATAGAAAGTCATAATCTAGTTAGAGTTTCATGCCAGTAAGTTTCCAGGCTACATCTAAAGTTGAATTTCTCTTTTTCCATTAAAACTTTCCTCTCATTTTTGCCTAAACTTTGTTCATTTTTTTCTTATAGGTCCTAGCAGGTATCAATTTTGCTATTAGCTCCTTCCTAGAATCTTGTCTCCTAAGAACTATGAATTTCAACAGCTATTCCTACCACAATACTTATTCTTTGCAGTATCTGTCTTGATGTATATATGTAATCAATTTTCTCCAAGTTCCTAACCCAAATTTTCTGCTTAAATTTTTATTTTTTTTATATCATATTTTCAAGGCTCCAGATGAATGAATGCATTCTTAGCAGCCTTTGTTGGCTGTTCCCCATACCTCACCAGGAGTATATAATAGAGGTTACCATATCATTAGCAAATAATGATAATTTTATCTCTTTACTTCTCTTTCTGTTTTTAATTTTCCTCTTGTCATCACTCTTTCTAGTGTTTGCAAAATCATACAAATAATTGTGAGGAGAGTGGGTATCCTTGCTTCATCCCAGAATTTATTAGAAAAAAAAAACATTTAGTATGTCCTGTTGTATTTGACATTTGCTTTAGGTTTAAGATAAAGGCTTTTGGATTTAATTTGTCTCTCTCTATGTCTATGGTTTATAGGGTTTATAATATAAATCAGCATAGCTCTTTATCAAAGACTTTCTCTGCATTGATTGAGATAATTATAGGGTTTAGGAGTTTTAAAAATACAATTATGGTGATTGTTTTGCTGATGTTGAACCATCTTTGCATAAGTAATAATGAATGAGTTCCTGAATGAATCATGATGGTCTGTTTGATATGAGTGTATTAAAATGTTTAAATAATGTTTTCATTAATAATATTGATCCATAGTTCTCCTGTGAATTTTTTTATCCTTGGTTTAAGTATCAAGATTATATTCATGTCATATAAGAAATCTGGTAGAATACTTTCTCAACTTTTGTTAATATTTTGAGCAGTATTAGTCCTGATTGTATTTTTTAAAAGATTTATTAAATTCTCCTATGAATCCTTCAAGACCAGAAGTTCTTTTATTTCCTTTTTGGTAGGTGCTTTATAACTAGACCTATTTCCTTTTTGAGATTTGATTGAGATATTTACTTGTTCTTCTGTTAGTTTAGTTTTTATGTTTTTGAAGGTATTATCTATTTCTCATGTGTTCTAAACCTTGAAAGCATATATTTGTGCCATGATAATTTTTCTGAATTTGGATAGTTCTTTTTTTTTTTTATTTCTTCTGATTATGTTGTTTTTGTTCCATTCTAATCAGATCAGCTAACGGCTTGTGCATTTTATTAGTGTTTTCAAAGAATCATGTTTTGGTTTTATTTGTCACTTCTACTGTTGCTGGTTTTTTTTTTCTCTTCTCTTCAAGTTTATGTTTCCTTTAGTGTTTAAGATTTCTTTTTTGCTACTTAATTTGCTCTTTTTATTTTGCTTCCTAATTTAAAAATAATGAATATTCAAGTCATTAGAATTCTCCTTTTCCATTCTGTTAACATGTGTTTTTAGGAATATGATTTTTCCCATAAAGACTACTATCTATCTTACCAAAATCTTCTATCATTCCATCATTATGATTTTCTTTCCCACAATTATTTGTTTCTGTGATTTGTTCTTTGACCCATTCATTATTTAGGATCTCTTTATTAAGTCTTCATTTGGACTTGTATATTATTTTAATTGCACATGATGAATATATTTACTATTTTTTACTTCTGACACTTGCTTGTAATATGTTACCTTATACGAGGTCAATTCTTATGAAAATTGAATATAATGCTAAAAATTACAAAATTCCTTATCAGTCCCATTTAGAAAATGCAATACATCTTTTATCTTCAGTTACTCCAGTAATTTGTTCACTTCTATAGTTTTGCTTTTGTTTATTTTTCTGTTAGTCTTTTCCAAAATGGAATCACATTGAAATCTCCTATCACTGTTGTACTACTATTCATGTGTTCTTATAATTCTTTTATTTTTCTTTATAAATTTAGATGTTAAAACATTTGGATGATAAAAATTTAATACAGAAATCAGATTCTCATCTTTGGTTCCCTTCAGCATAAAATATTTTTTTTTTAAATTTTTCTCTTTTTAGATTGAGAATGTTTTGCTTTGTTTGATAGCATTTGATAGATTACAAACCCTACTTTTTTTAAAATTTGCCTGCTATGTAGTGATTTTTCCATCCCCTCATTTTTGTTTTCTGTATGTATTTATTTTTAAAATGCATTTTTTGTAAGCAATACATTTTGAGATTTTGCTTTCTAATCCAATCTGACAGTTTTTTCATTTTATTGAATTATTTAACTCATTCACATTTAAAGTTTAGCAGTTGAGTTCATATTTTCCTCCATATGTCTTGATATTTTTTTCAATTAGACTATAATCTTCCTCTGTTTAGTACTTTATCTCATTAGTTATTTCAATTCGACCTACTTTTTTCCTTTTCCTTACTTAGTTTTCTAGATATTTAAGATATTTAGATACTTACATATTATATATTAATATCTAGATATTTATCCTTCATTTGTCCCCTTTTAGTTGAGTAGTCAACTAACTCCCCCTTTTCTTCCTCTTACTTATTTGATTAATTAGGGCTTTTTAAAAAAATTCTCTCTCTATCTGTTCTAGATTTTTATTTTGTGATTGATGGCCCTTATACCTATTTAGTCTGTTTTTAATTTCTGCATTGCAGGTGGAATTAAAGTATCTAAGGTACCTAATTTGGGTTCTCATTTCTATTCAGTTTCTATATTTTTGCTTTCCAAATCTTGCCCCTGGCCTTCTTTTTCCATAGTGCCTCACTTTTAGAAATACCAGTTCCTTCAGGTGATAAAGAACCTATTACAGTATGGTAATAATTTTCCTATTTTTGTTTGTACATTTCATTATTAAACTTTGTCCTCACTCTCATCCTTTCTTGTTTTGTTTTTTTTTTTTTATTTGCCATGAAATCCACTTCCTAGGTCCATACTTTCCCATTATTCAGGTTGTCAGCTGCCTGATTTCCTCATACTGAGTCAGGATGAGTGGTCTCTCTTATACCAAATCCCTATGCTTTATACACACTTCAATTTCTCCATCTCCCTTTATAGTATAGCTCTCTTTTCCCCATGCATGCATTTGCAGTAGTATCCCCTCTTATCCTGAAACACGATTACCTTCTTTCTTTGTGTCTCAAGCGCTTCTTTCAATTACTCATCAATTATCCAATATGTTCTCTTCATCCTGAGAGAATATGGGAATTTTTTCCCCTCTTCACTGTAAACCTTTCACTCGATTAGTGCAAAACACATAATCTCCTCTCTCTTCTTCCTCCCATCTCTGTTTATATGTGTCTTCCCATTCTATAGTATAATCATAGAAAAACATCAATTCACTTACTAGCAGGTTATAAGATTTAGTTCATAATGTTGCTGGCCTTTTTCTCCTCATCTCTTCTATTTGCCTTTTATTTTCACCCATATCATGGATCCATCAAAGTCCCTAAGGATCATTGACTGTAACTGTTTTTATTTTTGTGAGAAAAGCATGATGGCACAGTTGATAAGGGGATGAACATATAACCAGGAAGACTTGGGGTGGGATCCTACCACTAGTACTTAGTAATAATGTAACATCAGACCAGAAATATAGCCTTATCAGGGTTGTTGTTTTTTTTTCTCATTTGCAAAGCAGTACTATGGTTGTGTTCACAAGCTTAGGGTAGAAAGTCCCCTAGTTTATCAATGGGTTTGAAATCTGTTGGTATAGCCCATCTGCCAAGACAGTTTACCAGGGTATGGCCACTGTACAGGTTATAGCTTCTTGGAGCCATGGGTTAGATCAGGTAGGTGAAAGTGGATGCTAAAGTTGGATAAACAGCCCTGAAAAGAGCTCAGCAAACCATCACACCAGTGGTGCTAGTCTTCCCTATACACCCTATACACCTCAACCACAAATCCATATGTCATTGTGTCTTAGAGAGTAGCAAATAAGCTAATATAAAGTACTTTGTAGACAAAGTGCAATGTAAATATCCGATATTTTTATTATGATCATTGGAAAATCTGGAACATAGTAGACAAACAAGAAATGGATTAATCAATATATTCATTATAATTTCTTGTTGAAAGATTGTCAATCACTAATTTATTGTGAATTACATGATCCATGAATTCCAAAAGCTACTCAATTTTATTATATTTCAAAAATTGACATGAAAGCATAAGATCTCACTTAAAATAAAAACTGGTCATCATGAAAAGAAACACAAATACAGTTAATGAATTTGGTTATAGTTACTGCCTATTCACAGACTTGGATCAAAGTTTAGCCTGTGAGGTATCACATTTCAACATATCAAGGGCCTGGGATTTCTACCTTGTCACCAGTACTAGATTAGAACTGATCTTGGCATTAGCAGATCTTTTTCATGATTATCTGTAACAATATCATCAACACCATCCTCCTCCTTGTCATTATTCTGTGATCAAACTATTCATGATAAGTCTCTCAGAACTCAGAAAGGCTAGTTCCCAGATGATAGACATACAGTTAATTGCAGACTCCATGCTCAAAACATTTCTAGGTTGGCAGTGACTACACTCTGCTGACCTACCATTTGAAAATTTCCATAGTATGAAAATACAACATAGGACAAATCACTTATAGTGGAGGCTCTCACTATTAGAGTAATATAAATAGCAATTGGTTATTTTTAAAAAGATACAGACTGTACCTATGATTTCATTGCTATAAGCAATTCCTAAGTTAGGAAACTCTCTGTCAATGTAGGTTGATAACTTCCATATTTCTTGTTATCTTAGAGTGCTATGTAGAGCACTGGGAGTTTAAGTGATTTGCACAAAGTTACACCAGTAAAACCAATAAAGATCAGAGAAGGCTGTTAAGATCCAAATCTTCCTGTCTTCAAGGTCAAATCTCTACTCATCACACGAGGCTGCCTCTTAAACTACTTTAATTATGTGAAATGTATTCACATAAATATTTTAATAAAATATTTTAATGAAGTACCTGTCTTCTTCTTATCTCTGAAATTAAAGCTAGATTAGAATTATAAACCTACCCCAAACTGATTATGGTGAGGAGCAACCTCCATTTAAACAAAACAGAAACTGTAATTTTCCTGAGGAAGATGCAACATGTGATAATGCTGCACATATAATTACAGTATTTGGAAAGTCTCAAATTTTGCTAAGAACTACTGTCGTAAAATGCTATGGTAACACTCTCTGTCTTTTCACATAAAGGTCAATCAGAACCTTCCCAATGTTCTAACTAAAACAGCTGCCTTAAGTGATTGCTAGTGTTTACATCGGGCCTGGAGTTCTGAGCTAAATCCAAATGACGTCTAAAAATCACATTCCTATTCAAGGCCCTCTTTCAGATCTAGGCAATGCAAATCAGTAATCAGTGCAATTCTTAGCAAAGATCATCCTTGGTTGAAATATCAGCTTACTGCATGAGACATTCTGAAAGCAAATAAACAACTTATTTGAAGTTCCTTTGGATATTGTCAAGGGGAAAATAACAGTAACAGGATGGATTTAGATGAGAAATGATATTTAAGTTTGGCTAGAGATCATCTGGTTCAGTAGAAATATACCAATTCTTCTAGTTCTCATTCACATAGATGTGTGTTACTGAAATATACTTTATAATAGCACACTAGCTTTTGTTATCATGATATACTCTCATAAGACTGACGCTTTCACTACCCCCAAATAGCGAATTTATGATGGTGATGAAGAAAGGGGGAAAAAAACATCGTCATGTAACTGTATTTTGTTAGCCAAAAAACAAACAAAAAAAATATATTGTCACATCTGGGTCGGATCCTAATAATCTATACATTATTTAAAATCCTTATTGAAACACAGTAGAGAAATTCCAAGTAATAATCTGCCTTCTTTATAGCTGAATGGGACTTCACATCACTCCAGATGTGTTGTGCTTGCTTCTTTGACTTTAATAACAACTCACTTTGTTTTGAGCTTTGTAAAGATTTAGAAATTCTGGCTTTCTACAATATAACATTTTAAGAAAGAGCAGATAAGCAGTAATTACTTTTCTTTTTCTTAAACTAGAAATGTTCTATTAGAAGGCAGATCAGTAGATTTTAACTGATTATCCTTTGGGGGAGTATAATTAGAGTAAGCGTCCTAAAAATAAATTTGGAAGCAAAGTTTGAATGAAAAGAGACAAAAATTCTACTATGAACATGTGTCTTTCTCTCTACCCCCTCTACATGTATGATTGATCCTATTTCATCTTATCCTTTCCATCCGATTGTTCCCCTTATTATCTGCACTCCTTTATTCAGTTTTAATCTCTACCTGTAGGAACTACAGGAACACCTCAGTGAGATTCCTAGATTAAAAAAAAAACATTTAGGGGCTGCTAGGTGGCACAGTCAATGGAGCACCAGCTCTAGAGTCAGGAGGACTTGAGTTCAAATGTGACCTCAGACACTTGACACACTTACTAGCTATGTGACCTTGGGCAAGCAACTTAACCCCAATTGCCTTGTCTTCTCTCCCCCTCCCCCATTCACATAGAATCCATGTGGAAAAAAAATAAATTTAGACAAAGATTATTTTCCAGACTATGACATACAGTAAGATGGACAATTCAATTAGTTCCTTAGAATATTTTGCACACACATACATATACAAATATATAATATTCACTATAGAACAGATTGCTATTGTTTGTTATATATAATTTCCTCAGTATATGATTCATATTATCTTATATATGTTTTACATATAATTTTATACATATTTATTCTTATTTAGTGTACATATTACAATCAAAACTTTAAAAAAAGAAGACTCTAACTGTACCTTGGATAAAAATGATTTCTGATGTGTTGTTTGGTATACAGTAGCAGGCAAGTAACAGGAATGTATTTCAAGCCACTCAGTGACATGTGCCTACCCCTGCTCTACTTCCTAGGGCTTTGATATACCTGTTTAGGGATAGGGTCCCAGACACTAAGATGTGGGGATGAGTGGAGCCATGTTGAAAGAAGAGTAGCAGTGAAACCACAAGTGAAAACAGATACTTGATCATTCCAGTCATCAGTGAAGAGGACAATCCTTCCCTTTATTCAGTAGACCTTGGTTAGGTGACCCATCACTATCCTAACTCAAAATGACTGAGATAAGAGCTTAGGGACCAACAGCTTCCTCAGATAGGTCATAAAGGGCCAGTTAGAAAACCACAGCAGATATCATGTGTAGTTAGCAACAATGATGGGAAGTCCCCCTCTGAAGACATGTCTTAAATTATAGAGGGAATGGAGATTCCCCTGATAGGACAGGGTTGGCAGGAAAGAGAGACAGATGTTCTCTCCATTATAAGACTTGGATAAATTCAGTGTTTCTCTAGGGTTCAACAGCAAGTTGACCTCAAAAGCAACCTGCTATGCCCCTGATCTCTTTTGCATTGAACAACTTTTGTCCATGGCTGATTGGATCAAATTATGTTATGGAAAATTAAAGAGTAGATGAATTATGGCTTGTTCCACAGGGATCAAAAATTCTTCATGGCTAAACTCCCAAGAAGTATATGTGCAGGAATATGGGTCTCATATGGGATATCACTCTGGGATTTTAACTCAAATATGGGATTTCTTACCTTCTTAACAGTTGCAATGATAATTTTTCGAAGACCGACCCTCTTCTGGAAGCATACATAAAGAGAACTTGAGATATTAAAAAAAATCACTCAGATTGAAGACATAAGGTTTGAGGGTATCTGAGGAAGAGAAAAGGCTTGAGGAAGGGTATCTAGTTGTGATATATCTTATAGCTATACACATTTGGCAATTTCTGAAGTACCTATATATCTAACAATTGCATCAGAGTGACACTGAAAAAAAATTATATGTATATACATAGGCATATGGGAATGCTTAACCCTATGCCACTGATGCTATAATCCTATGGGGCTTGTGTGATATCTTTTGAGATGGAGTGCTAAGCAGTATGTTATTAATTCTGGCACTGTTCTCTAGTTCCATACTCCTCAACAGTACTGTCCAACCTAGAAGGGATGGGGAAGATGAGGAGACTATGGGGCTAATCAACTTTTTCCACTCTCACAATCATCTTTGCTTTTTTCAAAACATGGGCAGGATGGAATCATCTCCTTCAGTTTTCTCAAATACCACCATGCCATCAAATTCATCACTTTCTTTTTTCTTCATTATAAAAATTTTTACTAAAACTTAAATATACAATAAAGTGAAGAAGAAGAAAAAGGAACATACCAAGAACTTATGTATTGAAGCTTAAATACAAAATAAGTAAAGAAAAAAATCATGCCATGTGCACAGCAGAACCTAAGAGATGATTCACAATATATAGCAATAAATTTCTGTTTCAAGAAGGCCTATATATTAAATACTTTTCATTGTATTTAAAATTGTCCATTTTTTTGCTTCCTTATAACTTTTCTTTTGTTCTCTTTAGTTCACTTTTTAATTTGTTCTTTTTCCCTCTTTTTCCCTTCTTCCTCTTCCCTCCCAGAAGACTAGAATTAAACATGCATATATTTATACATAGACATATACATACTCTTATGCATATACATACATTCATACATAAACATACTTTCCCTAACAACTTCTACTTCTTATCTTTATTTTATATTTGTGTATATCTCTTATTTTCTATCCCTTCTGACAGCTCAATTTCATTTCTACTGGATACTTTGCCCTCCCATTACTTAACCTAACTCCTGTCCCCAAGGATCTCTCCCTTATCTGTCCATTCCCATTAATCTAAACACCCTTCTATGCCCTCCTTTACCTATACCCTCACCCTCCCCTCTAGAGATTCCTCTCTTATCTCCTCCTCCTTCCTATCCCCTTAATGGTTTAATTATCTCTGAATTTAGAAGACATTTATACACATATGTGTGTGTATATATATATATATATATATATACACACACACACATATATATGCATATATATGTATATATACACACACACATATATACATATATATACACACATGCATATATATATACACACTTATAAGTATGTACATATACATGTACGTGTGTATGTGTGTGCATATATATCTAGATCTATCTATATATCTCTATCTCTATCTCTTTCTCTAGCTATATCTATCTATCTATATCTATCTATCTATCTATCTATCCTTCTTGAACCCATTCCCAAATGAAAGTAGGCTTCTAGAACTAGCAACCCTCCTTCCCCATCTAATTCCCCTGTTTGGGTTCTTCCTCACACTTCATTTACATAAAATAATTTTATCTTACCACTCATTTTATCTATCTTTCTGTCTTTATCGATCACTCATTTTAGCTATTCCTAAACAGTTTTACTGTTTGAAATCATATCATACTCAGGTCTACCTCAAGCTTTCTTAAGAACTATCCAACTACTAATAACAATCTTAGACAGATGCTTTACATTTTACATACATAAAAGGTAAATGCTCTACTTATTGCATCCCTTGAAAGTAGTCTTTGGCATGTCCCTTATATTACTCTTTGCTCTCATATGTCAAATTTTCTATTAGGTACAGGGAGTTTTTGTTTTTGTTGATGTTCGTTTGTTTGTAAGAAAGTCCTGAAAGTTTTACAGTTCCTTGAATGTCCATTTTTTTCATTCAGGATTATGCTTATCTTTTCTGGGTATGATATCTTTTGCCATCACTAACTTTCTTTAAGTGATATCTCTAGGGCCCTTCTTCTGAATTGACCTAGTGTGACCACCTGACCCTTGACTAAAGCACTATATGGAATTGACTCTCCATAGAATCAGTAAGGTTTCACAATAGCATCACATGGTTGGGTATTACCATTACCTGGCTTCTTCTGTAGCTTTGCCTCAGACTCTGAGAGGACCAAGTCAAAATAGCTGGTTCCACACTCAGCATTGATGTACAAGCTGGCCTGACATAAAAGCAACCTTGATGGATAATCTGTTGTGCACAATTCTGTTTGGTAGGCAATGTTCTATCTCCTT
>JAQQSU010007424.1:0-13226 GCA_028627135.1 Pseudochirops cupreus
ACCCTGATGGGAGTTTTTGCTTTGGGGCTCACTTTGAGAAGAGTTGTGTGATTTGGCCAGATGAGACTCTGGGAAGCCGTTGAGCCCCCCAGCTTTGAAAACCCAGATATTGATGCTTCCCTCTCTGGTAACTGACTAGGTATGGATGTGATGGTCAGATGGCTGGAAGCCCGTCTGCTGATCTGTTTCTTTGTCTGCTTGTAACTTGTGTTTGTAACTTGTGTTTGCATTCTCTGAAGTTCAGGGTGCTGACTTTTTCCCCTGAACTAGGTAAATGATATTGGTTTGATTGATTAAAGTAAGTTGTTAAGCCATTTTGAGTTGCTTTCCTTTAGAAAAGCATATCTAAGAACCTGTGCTAGCAGCCATCCTGGGTATGTTAGGGTTTTTGCTGATACAGGCAATCAGATGTTTCCTTGGTGGTTTGGGCTGTACTCGTCATCCTTTTCCCATAGTCCAAAAGGAAGAAGCAACTTGCTGCCTTTGGAAAATCATCTTAGACTTCCTTTAAAAATCTTTTGCTCTGCTTAAACCATAAAGACTTGGAATAGTGAAAGCACAAAACCTGGTTCTACCATTTATTAGCACTATGATCCTGGGCACTACCTCTCTGAGGTACCAATTTAGCTGATACTTTAACTCATATTTCATAGGGCTGTTGTGATGATTAAACAAAATAATAAGGAATATAAAGTATTCCAGAAACATAAGCTATTACAATCATTTAGAGCAGAGGTTCTCAATCTGTGGGTTGCGATCCCTTTGGGGGTCAAATGACCCTTTCACAGGGGTCCCAGGGGTCACCTAAGACCATCGGAAAACACATATTTCCGATGGTCTTAGGAACCAAGACACTGCTCCTCTATCCATCTCCAGGTGGGTGCACCCACATGCAGATATGCCCACATACAAGTATTAAAGGGTCGTGGCTTTAGGAAGGTTGAGAACCACTGATTTAGAGGCTTTACAAAGAACTAACTTTAATGTAAAGGGCAGGGAAAACATTGCCAAAAGAAGGCTAGGCCACTGTATTCTATATATTAGGAGATTATTAGAGTTACTGACAAAATATCTGAAAAGGATTCCAGACAGATTAATGATAAAGAAAACAAAAAGAAATGGAAGGAATCACCTCATTCTAGTCCAGAACTGCACAAAAATATGGCCAGGAGGGGATGGAGGCATGTAGAGGGATTTTACCAGGCAAATCAGTGTGAGCTCAGGTAAACTTGGAAGCCAGCAGAGCAAGGAAGAGAAGCTGTGCCAGGAAAGCCAGAGAGAGCGCAATAAGCAGGCCAGAAGCTGGCAGGGGTGGGAAGAGGGCCTATGCCAGGGAAGTCAGCATGAGCTCTTGCAAATGGACCTGAAACCAGCTAGTACTCTAAACAGGAGAGTTACAAGCCATGTTGAGTTCTCATAATTGAGGATGTAAAGCCAGATTTAATCCCTGGCCTGTCAGAACATAAGTAGGGGACAGAACAAGCTCTCTTAGGTCATTATCCTTGGAGGACTGGGAGGCACAGTAGGAGAGAGGACCAACTCAGCATCTAGGTGCCACTTTATCCAGTATCCCCTTGGGGTCTGGTAGAGCCAGAAGGTGGGATGAACCAATTCTTTACTGGGCACTGTACAAGTACAAGATAATGATAATAGTGATAATGATGATGATGGCTAGCATTTATATACTGCTTTAGGGCTTGTAAAGGGCTTTATCATTTGATCACCACAAAAACCCTATCACGTAGGGGCTATTATTCCCATTTTATAGACATGAAACAGGCCAAGAGAGGTTTAGTTACTTGGCTAAGGTCACAGATGTAGGAAATATCTGGGACAGTATTTGAACTCAGGTCTTCTTGACTCCAAATCCAATACTCTACCCATTCCCTAACAGAATCTGTACAAGACCAGAACCTGTGATGGACCACCACAAGGCTAAGAACAGAAGCTAAGGTAGGGCTTAATACCAGCCACTTCATCATCCAGACTACAAAAAGGACAGAACCAAAAGAGGTCCACTTAATCCATCTAAGAGCTCTGGAGGGGAGGATCTGATCATGAAATCCAAACCAAGAATGGAGGTGGAAAATATGAGTAAATAGAAGAAAACACTGAAGTCAGTGAAGAAATTTTATGAGTTAAGAGAACCCCAAGAAGTAAACCTAGAAAGAGAGTAATCCTTCAATAAGTCCAAGCAGAACTTCAGAGGGGGAAAATGGTTTGGACACAAAGACTATTAGAGTGGTTAAAAAAATGAAACTAGATATTAAAAAAAACTAAATTATATACAAAACTAGAGTTTAGAAAGAAAATGAAATGCAAATAAATAGCCTAGAAAAGAAAGCACAAAACCTTACCCAAATAATGGACTACCCACAAAACAGAATGAAGCAAACAGAACTTAATTTCATGAGACAATAAGAAGTATTAGAACAAAGGAAAATCACAGGAAAAAGCATATAGAAAATGTAAAGCATCTACCATTTTTAAAAAAACTGACCTTGAAAATATGCAAAAGATAATTTGAAAGTAATTAGACATATTGAAAATCATGATGAAACAAAAAATGTAGACACTATATTTTGAAGAATCATAAAAGAAAACTGTTCCGATATGTTAAAAGTAAAGGGTAAAGAAAGAACATGTTGATCACCTCCTGGAAGAAATCCTGAAAACTGAAAATAGCTAGGAATGCTATAACCAAAATCCAAAGCTTCCAAGTAAGAAAAAAAAATACTATAGGCTGACAGAAAGAAAGAGTTCAAGTACCCAGAGACGACAGTCAAAGGATCACACCAGATTTGGCAATGACTATTATAAAGGACAGTAGATCTTAAAACAGCATGACTGAAAAGGCAAAACATAAAACCTTATAACCAAACATAACAACCACCTACCAAACTGACTGTAATCCTAAAGGGTAAAGATTGTTAGCCAAGTAGAAACTAAGAAATTCAAATGCAAAGGTCAAGAACAACTTAGAAAGATAAACACATTTAAGCAATTGGAGGGCGCTAAAAAGTGATGAAGCTCCGACATTCTGAAGCAGGGAGAGAAGCAAGAGCCCCTTCAGAATCTTAATATCTTCAGGGGACAGAAGAAGTTAAGTGTGGGTCTGGTTTTCTTCTGTATGGTTAGTATGATGAGAGGAAAGGCAAGAGAGGAATGTACTTAGGAAGAAATAAGGAAGAAGGGGGAAGGAGCGAGAATCTCATGACCTCCCTCTTTCTGAGCCAGATTAAAGACAGCTGAATGTCTGTCTGTCTGTCTGTCTGTCTATCGCATATACACACATATATATACACATGTAAGGCTTGATATAGAGAAACATTAAACTCAATAGCAATATAGGCAGGGATAAGGGAAGGGAAGAGCAAGGTATAAACAAAAGAGATTTAAGGAGGGAACAGTCACAAGTAATGCAAATTTCAACTTGGGACGAGGGAAGGGAGGGCTGATCATGAGGGAAATATTAAAAAGAGGAAGAAAATGTAAGAACCAGATCTAAGACTCAGGATTGGGTGAAGAGAGGAGGGGCAGATCAATTCAACTGCATATCACTAGTGCTGATCTGATTCCTTCTCTTTCTCTACCTCTCTTCTTTGTAAAGGGGGGGTGGTGGTAGCAAAAGAGGAAAAAGTACAGTCAGTCCTCAATATCTTCCGCATTTGACATTTGTGAATTTAAGCATCTGTGTGATTTTTTTGGTAATCTCTTTCACTTTCATGTTGATAACTGTGCATATTTATGGTCATGTGCAGTAGAGAAAAAATGTGAGGCATGATGCACCAATTTATGTCCACAAAAGGAAGAAAATATTTGTAAAAGTGTTCATGAATCTGCGCCAGAAAATGCTGAAGTAATCTCTCAAGGGGGCATTGAAGGAACTGAAAAAAATGTAAAAGTGGTTAAGTTTGTGGGTAAATGAGCTGATGGTCACTCCTGACCTCCTGCCGGTGCTTGCCATAGTGAGCAACCCCATGTCACCAGGCTCCTGGTGTGGCACATTTGGGAACAACCACAGAGCCAAAAGGGAGATTAGAGATGGCAGGTTGCCCTTTTCTCTTTTTTACCTAGGAGCTGCTCTGACATAGCTGTTAAAAGGACCATGACATCATGGAGGTGATGCCTTGACAGATGGTTACTGAATGAGAATATAAAGAAATATACATATTTCCAGCTGTGCATGGCAGCTTTTACAAAAACTGACAATGTGCTAGGGTATGAAATGTAAAAGATTTTGCACAAAGTCACTGAAGTTAAAATTAGAAAGAAAACAGTTATCTGGGAAAAAATACTTGTAGCCAATTTCTCTAATAAAGTTCTAATATATAAGATCTGGCATGGGGAAATGATTCAAATGTATAAGAATAAAGGTAATTCCTTAATGAAAAATGGTCAAAGCATATAAAAAGGCAACCCTCAAGAGAAGAAAGGCAAACTATCAAAAACCACATAAAAATGCTCCATATTACATAAGAGAAATATAAATTAGAAGAACTCCAAGGTTCCATCTCACATTCATTAGATTTTCAAGAATGGTTAAAAAAAATGGGAAAATGACAACTGTTATAGGGACTGTGGGACGATAAGCATATTAATACAATGTTGTAGTTATAAAGTGGTTATAGTATCAAAGGATTATAAATTTAGAGGACATCAAGTCCACTCTCCTCATTTTAACTAGGAGGAAACTAAGGTGCAATCAAGTGACTTGTCCAGGGTCACACAGTGCTCCAACCATTTTGGAAAACAACTTGGAACCATGCCCCAAAAAGTTAATGAACCGTGCATTCTCTTTGACTCTTCCACTTCTAGGCTTATACCCCAAAGAGATCAAGTAAAGAGGGAAAGAATTCATATATACAAGAATAATTACAACAGTACTTTTTTGATGTAGCAAAGAACTAGATACAAAGTGGGTGACCACCAACTGAGTAATGGCTAAACAAATTATGGTATATGAAACAGAATATGATTATGCCTTGATAAAGGAAAGGAATGGATTCAGAGAAACCAAGTAGAGCTTGTATGAAGATGCAGAGTAAAGTAAGCAAAACAACACGTTAGAAAATGACTACAACAGTGTAAAGGAAAACAACTGTGAAAGACTTAAAAACTCTTAATCAAGTCATGATGAATCATGAAATGATGGGAATATTAGGTAAGGAAGGAGTGACGACTCTGTCCTTGAATCTGTGATAAAGAAGAAGGAGAAATCCAGACATATTCTGACATGCACTGTAGGTCTGGGGAAAGCAAATTTCAGAGAATTCAGAGGAAAGATTAGGCAGGATCTCATGGACTAAAATATGTGAGGGTTAGTCAGCTTAGAACAGATGTTCAGGAATGAAATTCACAACTGAACAAAGGATAGAACGAGACGGGTAAAAATGACATAAAATTAAAAAGACTTTATATGAACAAATCCAATATGGCTAAGTAATCTTATCTATAGTGAAATAAGTAAACAGAGAAAAATTTTTGCAGCAAGTTTATCTAATGATGGTCTTATTCCCAAGATGCACAAAAACCTGATTCATATTATAATAAAAGCCATTCCCCAACTGATAAAGGTCTAAAGACATGAACAGGCAGTTCTCAAGGGAAGAAACTGTCTCATGGAAAAATATTCTAAGTCATTAATAATTAGAGAATTACAAATTAAAGCAATTTTGAAGTTTCCTACCTTTTTACCCATCAGACTGACAAAGCACACACAAAAAAAGAAAATGACAAATCTTGGTGGCACTGAGGGAAAACAGGCATACTGGCACACTACTGATGGAGCAGTGAATTAGCCTAACCCTTCTTCTTTTTTTCTTTTTTTCTTTTTGGAGGGGGAAGGTAGGGCAATTGGGATTAAGTGACTTGCCCAAGGTCACACAGCCTGTTTTTGTGTTAAGTGTCTGAGGCCAGATTTCAACCCAGGTCCACCTGACTCCAGGGTTGGTGCTCCATTTACTGTGCTACCTAGCTGCCCCTAGCCATACCCTTTTTGAATGTAATTTGGAATTGTTAAAAAAAATTATTAAAAAGTTTATGACCTTTGATTCAGCTAGACAAAGACATCAAAGAAAAAGGAAAAGGTTACTATATGTACAAAAATATTTATAGCAGCTCTTTTTGTATTGGCAAAAAAGAACTGTGGTACAAGAATATAACAGAACACTATTACTGAGTTACAAGAAATTAGGAAAAAATAGTTTCGAGGAGACATAGAAGACTGGTATGAACTGATACAGAATGAGGTGAGTAGAATCAGAAGAACAATTTATACCAAGAGCAGCAAATTGTGGCCCAAAGCCCACCACTTACTTTGTATGGGCTATGAGCAAAAAATGGTTTTTACATTTAAAAAAATAGTATTTTATTTTTTCCCCCAATTACATGTTGACAATTTCTAGCATTCATATTTGTAAGATTTTGAGTTCCAAATTTTTTGCTCTCCCTCCCCTCCCCTCTTCTGAAATGGCAGGCAATTTGATACACCTTATACATGTGATGTCATGTAAAACATATTTCCATATTAGTCACAGTTGGGAAAGAAAAAAGAGATCAAAAGAAAAAAAAACAAAAAAATAAAGTAAGTGAAAAAGCATGCTTTGATCTACATTCAAAGTAAGTCTATCAGTTCTTTATCTAAATGTGGATAGCATTTTTCTTCAAATCGTTTGTACTTGTCTTGGACCATTGTGTTGCTGAGAAGATATATGAACTATCAATTTATAGTTGATCATCACAATGTCGCTGATACTGTGTACAATGTTTTCATGGTTCCATTCATTTCACTTTGCATCAGTTTACACAAGTCTTTCCAGGTGTTCCTGAAATCTACCTGTTCATCATTTCTTATTGCACAATAGTATTCCATTACTTTCATATACTACAGCTTGTTCAGCCATTCCCCAACTGATGGGCATCCCCTTAATTTCCAATATTTTGCACCATGAAAAGGGCTACCATAAAAATTTTTGCATATGTAGGTCCTTCCCCCCTTTTTATGATCTCTTTGGGATACAGACCTACCAGTGGTTTTGCAGAATTAAAGGGTATATACAGTTTGGTTGCCCTTTGGGCATAGTTCCAAACTCCTCTCCAGAATGGTTGGATCATACACATCTCTACCAACAGTGCATTAGTACCCCAAATTTTCCCAAATCCTCTTCAACATTAGTCATTTTCCTTTTTTTTTTTTTTGTCATATTAGCCAATCGGATAGGAATAAGGTGGTATACCTCAGAGTTATTTTAATTTGCATTTCTCTAATCAAAAGTGATTTTAGAACACTTCTTCATATGCCTGTAGATAGCATTGATTTCTTCACCTGAAAACTGCCTGTTCATATTCTTTGACCATTTATCAAATGTGGAATGGCTTATATCCTTATAAATTTGATCCTGTTCTCTATATATTTGAGAAACAGGTGGTTTTTACATTTTTAAAGAATGAAAACCATTCTTAGCTCTAGGGCCAAATTTGACCCTAGTAAGTGGAGTGAGTAGAGAGTAGTTTGGTAACCCCTGATTTATACTATAATGTCACTTCTGTAAAAATGAACAATTTTTGAAAGACTTAAGAATTCTGAAAAACTAAAAGATCAGTCATCTTTCTAGAGTAATGAAGATCATTGCCTACTTCATGAAAGAGATGATGGGCTAATATATAGAATAAAAAATGGATTTTTGGACATAACTAATAATGGAATTTGTTTTGCTTTACTGTGCTTAAGTGACAAATGGGAGTAGGGGAAACTGAATGGGGGGGGGAGAAATGAATGACTGAAAATTGAAAAAACATTCAATTAAAAAAAGGCACAAAAAGTGGCGATCCAAAGATTTCACTAATTTTAAACTTAGCCTTTGAAAAGAAATGTACAGAAGATGGAAGCAAGGGTCAGATAATATAAGATGAATACAAGATTGTAGCATGGTCCCGTCAAAACTGTATCAGGAGTACTAAAACTGGGTATAAGCTGAGACTACTGAAGGAAGGAAACAACTAAAAGATGATTATTTTTGGTTATATTGGAAGAAAATGGAGGATCAAGGAAGAGGGAGGATCTTTGTATGGTGTAGCTGGGTTGAGGATAACTGACAATAGGGAAGGCAGAATTGCTGGATTCTGGGGTTTCTTTCCTGGCAAATAAGAATGGACTTTTCCATGAGAAATGACTGAACAAAAAGGACTGACAGGTGATACTCAAAATACGTAATGAGATGGTATGATGTTGAGGATACAGCTTTAGTAAAATTTCTGAAACAGTATCTCATGCTATTTTCATGGAGAGGGTGGAAAGATATGTATATATATATATACATATATATATATATAATGCAAGAAACAAACATTAATGAGAAAGCATTTATTAAGCTATTACTATGTGCAAAGCACTTGGGATATGGAGACTATAAAGTGACTACAAAATGACAGCAAATAAAGTATCACCCTGCTCTCAGAAACTATGTCTCATGACCTGACACTGCTGGAATTTGCTGAGTCTGCTGCAAGGAGTCATGGGGTGTGGGAGAGGCCAGGGAAGATCATATTATTTTAATACAGGAACTGAGGTCAGTACAAGAATATAAGCCTGGTTTAGAATAGAAGCCTATTCGTAAAATTTTATGGATGGGAAGCAAAGAGCTATGGAATGGAGGCTGGGTAGCTACTTCACAGAACCACAGAATTTCAGAGTTGGAAGGAAGCTCAGGAGTCATTTAGTTTATCTCATCTATACTTGAAAAAAATCCCTTCCGTGACATATTTAATAGGCGTTCATTTGTACTTTGCCTGAAGACCTCCACTGAGTTCATTTCGATTTTTAATTGAAAAATTGTAGCTCAAATAGTCAGGAAGTTTTTCCTATATTAACCTCTTGGTAACTTCTACCCTCTGAAGCCAAAGAATGTCAGCCCTTCAAATACTTGAAGATGGCTATCGCTTAAATCTTCTCTTCAAATGAAACACCGCCGCCCCCCCCCCCCACCCCCCGCCCCAGTCCATCTACATATGGTATGATCTTGAGGCTATTGGATGACCTCTAGACACCCTCTCCATAACTGAATTTATCACTGAAATTTGATCAGAAGAGACAAAGCGCCACCTGACTGCACACAATCTATTTCTTATGCAAGTACACACATATACTAATCACAGTAAACTGTGGGTTTTTTCCATGCTAATAGTAGACTAGTGGAAATACTGAATTACTTAATACATTCCCTTAAAATTTCTTTATTAAAGCAAGTAAACAGAGAATGAATTATGTTTTACTACTAGACGTCTACAGCTTCTCACTGTTGGGGTGGATAAGATGAGAAGGAAGCAAAGAATGAGCTCCTCTGTGTCTGTGGTGTGATTCAGACTGGCAGTGGATGAATGTGCAAAGAGACTCTGCCTTAACTTTTACTTAGTCACTGAAGCCATCCCCCAGGCATCAAAACCAAGCTGCCTAAAGCTACATCTATGTTCCTGTAAAAGACAGGTTAGTCCCCTCCTCTCTTCTGCCATGAATTCCCCTCCCCCATGAATCCTCCCTCCTGTTTTATATTTTACTGCTTTAGTCCTGTGCCAATCAAAGTTATCATGAATCCAGACCTCAAGTTTTTCTCCAAATGTGGTCCAGTGCCTGGGGAAATACAAGCCATTTTCATTACTTGCACCTTTGTAAACATTTTAAAAATTCTTTAATCACTTTATATTAGAGGTAATTAAAGTTAAGTCACCAGATTCATTATGAAGTTACTGTTGAATTTTGCCACATATACATAGGGGCAAGTTTTAAGAATCTGATATGCATAAAACAAGGTGGTGACATTTCAATTAAATTGGAGCACATTAGTAATTACCTTATGCACATCACTTTATTTCATGGCATGAATAAATGTCTAGAAGTTAACATAAGAAATCCTTGTATCTTTACTGTCAAATGTCCAGACTTACGGCCAATCTCATGTTTCATCTTATGCATAAACCAAAACAAAGTCAGTTAATGATGCTCAGGAAGAGAAGTCAAACCTCTCAGGGCTTTGCTTTTTGGACAGTGCTTCTGAGTTTCTAAACAAAGTATCCCATCATATCCAGATCTCCTGTTTTCAGTGGAGTACAAACAAATTTGCTAATACTCTGCTACATCATAAATGGCTGTGAGAAAGAGGAGCACATGAGAATCAAAAGGCCAGTGGCTGGAAAGGTCACCCTGAGAGTTGGTGCTGCCCTGGAAATGCTGGAGAAAAAGCCCTTGTAAACATTTAATTTTCTAAAAATACCACTTTAAACTCTAGCTTCTGGGATAAGAACTCACTATTTCACAAAAACTGCTGGGAAAACCGGAAAACAGTATGGCAGAAACTCGGCAAAGACCAACATCTTACACCCTACACCAAGATAAAGTTAAAATGGATACGTGATTTAGACATAACGGGTGATACCATAAGCAAATTAGGAGAGCAAGGAACAGTTTACTTGTCAGATCTATGCAGAAGGGAGGAATTTATGACCAAACAAGAGATAGAGCAAATTATAAAATGCAAAATGGATAATTTTGATTACATTAAATTAAAAGGGTCTTGTACAAACAAAACCAATGCAACCAAGATTAGAATGGAAGCAGAAAGCTGGGAAATAATTTTTACATCCAGTGTCTCTGATAAAAGCCTCATAGTCAAAATATACAGAGAAATAAGTCAAATTTATAAGAATATAAGTCATTCCCCAATTGATGAATAGTCAAAGGATATGAACAGGCAGTTTTTAGATGAAGAAATTAAAGCTATCTTTAGTCATATGAAAAAATGCTCTAAATCACTCTTGATTAGAGAAATGCAAATCAAAACAACTCTGAGGTACCATATCACATCTGTCAGATTGGCTAACATGACAAAACAAGAAAATTATAAATGCTGGCGAAGATGTGGGGAAATTGAAGCACTAATGCATTGCTGGTGGAGTTGTGAACTAATCCAACCATTCTGGAGAGCAATTTAGGATTATGCACAAAGGGCTATAAAAATGTGAATACCCCTTGACCTAGCAATACCACTTCTAGGGCTGTATTTCAAAGAGATCATAAAAACAGGAAAAGGACCCACAAGTACAAAAATATTTATAGCATCTCTTTTTGTGGTGGCAAAGAACTGGAAATTGAAGGGATGCCCATCAATTGGAAAATGGCTGAACAAGTTGTGGTATATGAATGCAATGGAATATTATTTTGCTATAAGAAATGATGAGTAGGTAGACTTCAGAAAAATTTGGAAAGACTTACATAAACTGATGCTCAGTGAGGGAAGCAGAACCGGAAGAACACTGTATACAGTTACACTCACATTGTATGATGACTAACTTTGACAGACTTGGTTCTTCTCAGCAATGCAAGGTTCTAAGACAATTCCAAAAGGTTCATGATGGAAAAAACTATCCACATCCAGAGAAAGAATTATACAGTCTGAATGCAGATCAAAGCATAGTATTTGCTTTTTCTCCCTGTTTCATCTTGTTTCTTCTTTTTTTCACTTCCTAGTGTGTTTTTTTTGGAGGGGGGAAGGGAAAGCAATTAGGGTTAAGTGACTTGCCCAAGGTCACAGAGCTAGTAAGTGTGTCAAGTGTCTGAGGCCAGATTTGAACTCAGGTCCTCCTGACTCCAGGGCCCGTGCTCTATTCACTGCTCCATCTAGCTGCACCCCACCCCACCCCTGTGATTAAAAAAAATTTATTTATTTATTTTTAGTTTATAACATTCAGTTCCATAAATCCCTTGAGTTCCAAATTTTCAGCCCCTACATTTCTTCTCCCCTCCCCATCCCATAGCAGCATGCAATTCGATATAGGTTCTATAAATACCTTCACATTAAACATTAGTCAAGTTGTAAAGAAGAGTTATAACCAATGGAGTTAACAATGAGAAAGAAGGAACAGAACAAAACAAAACAAAACAAAAAAGATGTTTTGTTTCTTCTTTCTCATGGTTCATTCCACTGGTTATAATTCTTTGCAACATGACTAATGTGAAAATATGTTTAACATGAATATACATGTAGAGTCTATATCAGATTGCATGCCATATTGGGGAGGGGGCACAGGAGGAAGGAGGAGAAAATTTGGAACTCAAAAGCCTGGAACTGAATGCTGTAAAGATAAGTACACTTTTTTTTAATATATACATATATATTTTTAACATTTGATTATAGCACTTTAAATTCTAGATTCTTTCTCTTCCTCCCTTGTCATCCACCCCCACTGGAAGGACATGCAATTCAATACAGGCTGTACATGTGTAATTACACAGAACATCTCCACAGTGGACATACTGTGAGAGACTGATTATATGTTCCTCCTTCCTATCCCTCCCCCCCTCCCCGTTCTATTCTCTACCCTGTCCCTGTCCCTTTACAGAAGTGTGTGCTTCCAGCAACCTTCCCCCCCACCCCTCCATCATCCCACCTCTCAATCCGATCTCCCCTATTCTCCTGTGTGGCAAGATACCCAGTTTAGAGTTTATGTCACTCCTTCCCTAAGCCAAATTCAATGAAAGTAAGGGTGACCATTTCCTTTTTGCCTTCCTGTTCTTTCCCTCCATTGTAACAATTATCCCTTGCCTCTTCTCTACAAGATGACTAACCCTATTCTGTCTCTCCCTGTCTCCTCTCATTCTAATCCTCTCCCACCTCAGAATTTCACCTTTTAAAGTATCATCCCTTCCTATTCAATTGATCCTGTACCCTCTGTGTACACATATATACACACTCAGATACGTGTTCATATGTATATATAAACCCTCCTATATAGACACATGAGTATGTATACGTATATATACATTTGTATTCCCTTTCCTTATCTTCATACTGAGAAAAGTTTCATAAGTTACAATTATCATTTTTCCATGTTAGCATGCAAATAGTTCAACTTTGATAAGTTCCTTATAATTTCTTTTCCATGTTTACCTTCTCATGCTTCTTGTATTTGAGTGTCAAATTTTCTTTTCAGTTCTGGTTTTTTCAGCAAGAATGTTTGAAAGTCCTTCACCTTACTGAATGACCATATTTCCCCCTGGAACATTATACTCAATTTTGCTGTGTAGGTGATTCTTGGTTTTAATCCTAGCTCCCTTGATCTCTGGAATATCATATTCCAGGCCCTTCAGTCCCTTAATGGAGAAGCTGCTAGATACTGGGTTATCCTAATTGCGTTTCCACAGTATTCAAATTGTTCCTTCTTGGCAGCTTGTA
>JAQQSU010007425.1:0-13226 GCA_028627135.1 Pseudochirops cupreus
AAAAAAAAAAAACCAAACCCAACCATATGTTGGAAAATATGGTTCAAGATTAAGAAATGAAAGAGATGAAAGGTTTGTAGACAACTCAGAAGCTCCATGTCTCTGTACATGAATATTTTTTTTTCTAAATGAGAAAATTGGAAGGTGCCAGATGGGGGTAAGCTCTGTACAACATAAAATATATATATCTTCACAGAAAGATTTTAGAGTAAATCTGGGTTTACAAAGACTAATTGGTTATCAGTGTCAAGCTGGGTAGGTTCTTGTTTAAGTTTCTCTTCCAAGTTACCCAAGAAACAGAGAGGCAGAATATATGAATGCTGAACTCAAAGCTAGAAGGCTTAAGGTTTAAGACCTGCCTCTGAAACATACTAGTTGTGTTACCTTAGGCAAGTGATTTACCCTCTTTGGTTCCCTCATTCAATTCTCTAAGACAAAAGACAAGGTATGGGCCTGTTTTGGTTGAGGAAGTTCCTTATACTAATGAAAGTGCACATCAGTCTCTGTTCCTATCCTTTATACTATTTCCTTACCTGGAAATCCTTGAAGGAGGGAGGATGAGGAGCAATAAAAGTGGTGAAAAGCAGCAAGAGGGAAAATGGTTGCAGAAAGCATGGTAAGAAACTCTAATAAGTCACATCATCCTAAGAGTATTGCTGAAAACTGAAAAAAAGACCCAACTCATTCGAAAATGGAATAGATTTGCCAGAATTTCTGTAGCAATCTGTTCTCAGCATCAATAACAACGATACCATCACATTTGGACTCAATATCTTGTGATGATGTGATACTTGAGCAAATGAAAATGGTGCTTGAAATGAATAAGTTGGAAATAGTAGCTGTATCAGACTAGGTACACATTGAAGAAACTTATCCTGGAGAAAATACAATTTTGAAAGCGTAAAGGAATTGAATTCTTAGATATATTACAGAAAGGAAAAATATCAAGTGATGATAATGGGTCTTATTTTTGGAAAATTATCTAGAGGGTATCAACTACTTTTTCATCTTTTTAAAACCTTTGATAATGAATTATACATGTAGGCTTCTATAGACTACCTTCAACAGAGTACCACATCTTCACAGTCACATAAGAAGAATGTAAGATCCTGAGATGTTTTTTTTAAACCTACCCATACACTACAGTTTTAAATCCTAAAGAAAATGTCATGATAATATTGCTCCTAAATCTATATCCTAGATCAAGTTGATCAATTCCATGATCACTAATATCAAAGCACTGAACAGGGAGATGTATGATTGCCAAAAGTACCACTGCTATAGATGTCCTGTGGGGAGAAATAGAAAAGGACTCCTCTCCAGATAAGGAGGTTCTCCAGATGCTCTTACTTATGGATAACATTGTCAAGAATATATTAAGTCAATTCCCAGGATACTATAGTGCTTCTTTAGTGGAATCTACAACTTGAAAGACATTATCTCAACAATTTATTGAAGTAAACACCTGAATGAGGAATGACTTTTGCCCAGACATAGAGTTAGATGGACAGTCCATTGAGTTAACCAACCAGAATATATATATGTCTTAGACAGCTCCTGAAGTGGGACAGTGGACCCAGGAGTCTAATTTCACAGAAAAGTTGGTTATATCCCTTTTAGGAAACTGCATAGTTTATTAATAATCCTTTTTTCCCCAAAATTTTATTTTAGACTCAAATGCCAGAAAATAGAGAATAGAAAAAAGAAACAAAAACATATCATAAACTTAAATATTAGAACTTAAATACAAAGTTAGAAAGAAATAAAAGCATGTCATAGTGCATAGCAGAACATAAGAAAGGATTCAAAATATGTAACAATAAATTTTCATTTCAAGAAAACCCATATGATAAATAATACTCATTGTGTGCTTATTAATAATTCTAAGCTGTTCTTAGACACACCAACTTTTGACACCAATATTCTACCAATTATGCTATGTAGTTGTGAATCATGGAATGATACAATTTGCAAAGAATCATATTGTGGATAACCCCATAGATTTAGAGCTGGAAGGGACTTTTAAGAGTCATGTAGCATACATTTTTAATTTATAGATAAGGAAACTGAGGTCCAGAAGTTAAGTGACTTGTCCAGTGTCACACAGTGGGCATCCAGAGAACCCATTTCCTATGACTCCAAATTTGATGTTGTTTCCATTAAATCCCAAAGTACCCGTTAGTACTATATGCTGCAGCATATTACCTGTAATGCCCTGAAGGAGAGAAATTATGTAAAAAGTATCATTCAGGAAATGAATGATTGGAAAAGGAAGTAAACCAGTCACATAGCAAGAATAATGGATAACAGATAAACAGCCTGATAGCTTCAGAGGAACATGTAAAAAATATATATATTTTTAATTAACTTATTTATTTTTGGTATTCAACAATTTAGTATTCAACAATTCCATAAGTTTTAAATTTTCTCCCTCTCCCTTCCCCAAGACAGCTTGCAATCAGATATAGGCTCTACACATATATTCCTATTAAACACATTTTCACATTAGTCATGTTGCATAGAAAAATTTTAATGAATTGGAAAAACCATGAGAAAGAAAAAAAAAACAAAAAAGAAAATAGTCTGCTTTGTTCTGCATTCCAACTCCATAGTTCTTTCTCTGAATGTGACTGGCATTTTTCATCATGGAACATATAAAATATTGAAAGACCTGAAAGAAAGATTCTAACAAGTTGTTAGATTATTTAGAGAGAATCTATGGGAGGGCATGGACAAGAATTGCACAGAATAAGATACAAATGGGTTGTGATCTACAGGAGAGGGGTAGAACCCACATCATTGAGATCAAAGATCCTCTGAAGTAAAATCATTGCTTTCTTGTCAAGAAAATCCTTTTATTAAGGGGATTTATTCTGTAAGATTTGGGTTCAGTTGAAGGGCTACATTTGAGGACCTAGAGGGCCACATGTGGCCTTGAGGCTTCAGGTTTCCCATCCCTGGATGGGCTATTGAATGAGGAATGGTCATGACTTCCAGACTGATCATCAAGTGGCCAGCCTAGGTGACAAGCCTTTCTACTCTTAGCTTGGGCATTTCCCAAGAAGGCCAACTTAGTCTGTCCCTTGAGCATTTTTCAAAGCTTTTCCATTGTGATAGAACTTGATAGAACTTAAACTTTACTGGCATAGCCTTCAAAAAACCAAAGTAACTTCCAGACCAGTACAACACCTCAGTTTTTGAGGAATCAAATTTGTAGATAACCTAAAGGCTAGTAGAGAGATTTGATGGGTGTTAGTAGGTTACAGAGTGTTATTAGCAATGATTTTCATGCAAGATATCATGCTATTAAAAAAATCTACCAAAGATGTATCGTACTGGAAAAAAGATGTAGATTGATCTTCTAACAGTGAGAGAAGAGGAACCAGAGACAGGTCTCTAGTACTTTTGGTAGGTTCTCACTGGAAGTTTTGTGAAAGAACACGACAAAAGAACATGACAAAGAAGTGCACAAGGTAAGCATGTCTGACTGCTATTATTTATAGAGGAGGAGGGTGATCATATAGATCCTCAAAGTGTAATATTGCATAAAGCAAGATATGCTTGGATGTTGGCTAAATTACTGATATATTGGATTATGCATGGTGCTATGTTCCCAATTGAGAGGCCACTGTGCTTCAAGAGCTATCAAGACAGTTTGTATCTAACTTTGGAATAACCTAGGTCTCCCTCCCCAACTGTGTGAAAACTGATTTCATTTTCCTCCATTGTCAATCACTTTCTGACATTATTCATTGCTCAATAGACATGAACTCTTTCAGGCTCCCTGGATGGATGAGTGAATGGGATCTTTTAGATGCCCGTTAGTCCAACTGGGAATTCCATGGTACAGAAACCCAGTCTCATATTCAGTTGATCTAACTACTATGTAATAGTATTATTAACAGGTCTGTAATAAACACACAGCAGGATACAAGGAGACATATGCTAAGCTGCTTCACTACTCCCCTGGCACAGTTTAGTTTTGGTCCTGAGGGACAAAACAGGACATGTAGTAGTAGCAGGAAGTAGCAGGAAGCTAGCCCAGCACAGTTTGATTAGAATGACTCCCGGATGCTAAAGAAGAGGACTAAGAGTGTTGGTGCCCTTACAAAGGACCAATATAGAAGTAGATCTTGATACCAGCATAACAATCATGAATATGTTAAATAAAGATGAACATAGTTGGCAAAATTCCCTCAGTCCTCAATGGTTTAATTTCAAGATCTCTATGTCATTTTGGCTATTTCTGATATATTTTCTCCTTGGAGGCCTCTCAATGCTTATATGCCCTTGGGAGAGTGGTTGTTTCTGACAGGTAGAAATCAACTCTGGTTAATAATTAATGAGCAAATTGAATATTCCAATGAGAGATTGACCTATTCCAATGAGGGGCTTGGAGAATTTGACTCTGATTATATCACATTTACTCCTCTCTACCCAGACTGCCCCAGCCAGCACTGGGAAGTCTAGATAAAGGGATCTGCCCCTCACTCAAGCCTGTCTGAGAAGAACACAATGGGCCAGAATCAGCCTAGATTTGATTCTTTTTGTAAGATTTTCTAGTAGGGGTGGGGGCAGTAAGAATTCCACTTTTGGGGTAAGTTTTTTGGGCAAGGTCAAAATCTCCTTGAGAGACTGGACTTTGAGTAAATAGAAAAAAAGCCTGCATCCCTCTCCCCAATATTAATTGGTTATTAATATAAGAGAGAAATAATCATTTCTCTCAGTATCAATTGGCTAATGATTATAGTACATTTTAAAGCTATAACTATTTCTCTTTGATACCATTTCAACTATAGTTTCCTAAATGATACCTTAGTGGCCTTCTAAGTGCCTATCATGGAATAACTTCAGTCTTGGAGAATACATGGCTTATTAAATACAGAATGGTGTTTGCAGAATCCTAGTCTGCATTCTCTTAAGAGTCATATACCTAGCAGTAACAACTACCACAGTGTTTATATTACTGATTCAGGAAGCAAAAAATATGGCAGACTATGGATTTTTCAAAACAATTTCCTTAAGTCTTGCTAATCTCCAAGCGATGATCTCCAAGCATAAGGAGGTCAGCAAAATTTGTCTTCCTGTTGGAGGAAAGAGCGAAGTTTTCTTTCTACTCCCATGCTGACATTGTTTACTGACATTATTTGCCTAACTAAGATGAATCGATAAGTTTTGTCAAACTACATTTCCATATAATAATAAGCAGGTGAAAGAGGAGTCAAGGGAAAACGTGAGCTAATTTTAGGAAGGCGATCAACTACCTTAGTACGAGCTGGAAATTTTGCAGCAATGATGACGTTAGAAATAAAAATCAATTTAGCACGCGTTCCCTTAATCTGCAAGCATTAAGTACCTACAATGCGTCAGTTATTTTGCTAGGTGCTGGCGATGCAAAAACAAAATAGTCTCTGCTTTCAAAGAGTTTATAATAGATTGGGGGGGAAACCTCAGCCAGATAAATTAAAGTTATATGTAAATTAAATTGAAGGATCAAAAGGCAAAAATAATTTAAATATTGATATTTTGAACTTCTTTCTTATTGGCACAAAGATACTTTTGAGTCTGTTTTTTTTTTTTAAAGCATGCAATATTACCAAACTTAGTAATGTTGGGAAAGAATCTGAGAATGGGTTTCAAAAATTCTATTGCATAGTTTCCAGAGGACATAGATCTGGTACATTTAGAAAACTGAATGTTTATGGTTCAGAGTAGAAACATATTTAAATGGCAGACAACTGAATTATTCCAGCTTGCATATATCCTTTTTGTCTAATTTATTTTGTCATTTCCCTGGGACAAACAGAACTGCTTCCTGGTCACATTTTTCTTCTTTGTCAGCAGTTCTGACCATGTAGACTAAACCATTTAACTGGCACAAATTTTGCTAAGTATCAACACTCAATTCTTTGTACCTAACTGAATTAAATGACTTTATTGTAATAAGTTAATAAAGAATGGGGTGGGGGAGGAAAATAAAGAAAGGAAATAGTGGGTTGAAAATTTTTAAAAATTCTTACAAAAGAACAAAACATTTAAAAAAAAGTAAAAATGCAAATTTAACTGACATAGAAATTGCTATATTTGGATAGAGAGCTCAATCTAAAAGAAAGCTGAGTAAGATTGAGTTGCTGTAGGGTTTTGTCTTTAATCTTTCTGAAACTCTGTGTTGCTTAATATACCTGCTTTCATTTTGGGTTCATCTTGGGTGTACCCTACCCTTAGACCAAGTGTACTTTTGCTTCCTTCAGGGAGACCAGGGTCTCCTACTTCATTGCCACACCTAGGCCTAATCTTTCTCTGGAGTACTCAAAGATACAGAGGTAGTTTTTACTTTAAATCTCCAATTAAAACCTACAAATTCATTCCCTTAGGGACAATTACATAAAACTTTCTAAGGTGTTAAAAGCTGATTAAATATTAATCTGTTAGCCTTTCCTGACCTTCAAAGCCTTAACTGAAGAGGAAGATTTAAAAACTTTTTTTTGGAGGAGGATGGAAGTCATAGAAATTATGGATTTTATTAATTTTTATAGTTTTGCTTCCTGGGAGCCCTTTGGACAAACTCAACGGTTGATCTATGCTCTCATTTTATATAAATTGGTGAAAAATTCAACAAATCATATTATATATATGTATGTATATATATATGTGTGTGTGTATATATCTATCTATCTATCTATATATATATAGATATATATATATATACATATATAAATGCACACACAGATAGGTACACACAATAAAACTCTGGGCTTCATTTTCTCCAATTGTTAAAAGAAAGAGTTGAATTTGATTACCTTCCAGCTCTAACTCTAGGAACTTCAGAGTTTAAGAGTTCATAGCCTTTAATAAATAATTGTGGAATTGAATTGTAAGTGTAGGGTCTACAATAAATACTTGTTTATTACATAAATAGAATGCAAAGTGGAGTGCAAAGGAGTATAGAGGGGCTCTAAATAAAGTATTAGGTTAGGTTACTATAGAAAGGGATTATTTCAGGCTTAATTGCATGTGACTTCCCATCATGTCCTCTATTCCAGATGCTGTGCTGTCTCCTGTATCTGTGCATATGTAAAGACACTTCTTTTTGGTGCCCCGCTATAATGCACTTGCTCTGTATTTATTTTTGCCTATGAGAATCCTAGTTTCTTTCCAGGCTGAACTGAAGTGCTGCCTCCTACACTTGCATGTGACCTTTCTTGGCCCCCTCCCCTCACTACTCTTTATATTCTGTCTTTGAGTACAGATGTATAAGTTGTTTCTCTCCAAAAGAATGTTATTAATTCTTGGAATACAGAGACTATTTACTTTTTGTCTTTATATGCCCAGCACCTAGCACAGTCTCTAGCTCCCAGCTGGATAACCTACAGCCGTAAGGTCATATGTGGGCTCTTAGGTTCTTGGGTGTGGCTTTTTGACTGAGTTCAGGTTTTACAGAATAAATCCTTTTATTCATTTGCTCTGTGAAGTTTGGACTTAGTCAAAGGGCTGCACTTGAGGATCTAGAGGGTCACATGAGACTTTGAGGCCCACAGGTTTCCCCCCTGTGCTCTAGCTTATAGTAGGTTAATAAATGCTTGTTCAAAGAATGAATGGATTGTGGCTGAAGCGTTGGCGAGGAGCCATTGACATTTGGGTTGGGCTTAGAAGGATTCTTTGAGACGTGGTATTTCAGGTACAAAAGATGGAGAGAGAAGACCACCCAAACCATCTGTCTCACTCTTTTGTGTATAGCTTGTCTTGCATTGCCTAGAAGAAGGGACCTTTCATACTGGAGTCCTGGAGTCAAGAAGACCGGAATTCAAACCCTGCCTCAGACACTTACTAACTGTGTGATGCTGGGCAAGCTACTTAATATCTCTTTGCTTCAGTTTCTTCAACTGTAAAATGATGGTAATAATGATACCTACCATGCAAGGTTATTGGAGGATCAAATGATATTATAATTATGAAGGGCTTAGCACATTGCCTGGAATGTAATAGGCATCATGTCAATGTTAGTCACCACCACTGCCACCACCGCCATATTGTTACTACTGGACACTCCATGGTATTTATTGAAAGAACTACAACCATGTGGATTCAGAACTGGTTGGTTGTCAGACTTAGAGTAGTTGTGAATGGCTCAATGCCAGTGTTGTAGGTTTTCAGTGGACTAATTCAAGAGGCTGTGCCTCACCCTGTACTATTGGACATTTTGATCAATCGCTTGGATAAAGACACGTTCATCTCACTTGTGTTTCTTTCCATTCATATTCATTGTTTCTTATAGCTCCGTAACATTCCATCACATTTGTGTATCTTTAGCCCTCCCCCAACTGATAGCATTTACTTCATTTCCAGTTCTTTGATAACATAAAAATTGCTACTATGATTATTTTGATATCTGTGGGATCTTTCATCCTATCTCAGTGCTTTTTTTTTTTTTTTTTGCTTTTTGGAGGGGGGTAGGCAGGGCAATTGGGGTTAAGTGACTCGCCCAAGGTCACACAGCTAGTAAGTGTTAAGTGTCTGAGTGTCACATTTGAACTCAGGTCCTTCTGATTCCAGGCCTGGTATTCTGTTCACTGAACCACCTAGCTGCCCCATCTTTCATCCTATCTCCAACCTCTCTGCAATATATACAACACAGTGGTATCTGTGCCTCAGAGGTAATGGGCATTTGAGTCACTTTTTAGTACAATAGACTCACTACTTTTAAAGAAAAAATGCTAAGAAGATGAAACTGACACTCTAAATTATTTAAGGCATAAAACCCCACTGCTGTGATTGGTACAGTGTTTGTATAGTGTCGTTACACTGAGATAGATTTTATTTTACTACTTGCATGCCTTATTAGACTAGAGATTAACTGACATTCTTAAAGGCCACTGGGCTCTAAATAGAGAGACGGAAGAAGAGAACACAATGCAGAAAAGAATGGGAAGCATCCAGAAACAGAAAGGGCTGCCTCACCACTTATGAAGCAGAGAGCTGTCTCCCCACCCCTGGAAATGTCTACGCATACACTACACGACCATTTTTCAGCAATGTCATAGAGGGAACTATTATTTGAGAAGGGGGCTGGAAAAGTGACCTTTAAGATTGTACCCAGTTTTAGCATCTATTATCTTCTGAGAAGGAAAAGGAACACACAAAGGGAAGGGGACCTGGAGAAAGATGTTCAGACTTGATGTTTAACTATTATGGTTTTTTAATTTGTCATTGTGAAATGCTTAATGTATCATCCAAATACTTTACCACATGTTAAGAGAAAGTAAATTGGAATACTTACTGACATCTCAGTATCATTACCTCTCTAGGTGGCTAGTGAGAGGGTGAATCAATCCCAGAGTCCTTAGGAAGATACAATTTAAAAAAAATCCCTCACATTATTGACTCTAAGCTAGCATTTGACAACTAAAATTTTCTTTTGCTATTTCATATTGATATAGAAGCAGCATGTCATAGTGGGTATGGTGCCAGACCTAAATTTGGGCAGATTTGAGTCCAAATTCTTCCTCTGACACCTGGTAGCTATGTGACCACAGACACAGCATGTTACCTTTTGAGCCTTAGATAATTCCTTAAGTATGGCACATTTTTTATTGTACTTTGCTTTATAGCACTTCACAGATATTGTGGGGTTTTTTTCTTTACAAATTGAAGATTTGTGGCAATCCAACCCTACTTCGAGGAAATATATTGGTGTCATTTTTCCAACAGCATGTACTCACATTGTGTCTCTGTGTCATATTTTGGTACTTCTCACAATGTTTCAAATTTTATCATTATTATTATATCTGTGATCAGTGGTCTTTGATGTTACTCTTGTAATTGCTTTGGGGCTCTATGAACTGTGAACTTAATTGATAAATGTTGTGCCTGTTCTGACTGTTCCACCAACTAGTCATTCCTATTTTTCTCCTCCTTACACCTCCCTTTTTCCTGAGACACAACAAAATTGAAGAATATTTACATAAATTTAGTTGATAAAGCAGTGGCAGGGTTTGAGAGGACTGACTCCAATTTTTGAAAGAAGTTCTATTGTGGGTAAAATGCTACCAAACAGCATCACATGCTAGAGAAATCTTTTCATGAAAGGAAGAGTCGATCAATGCAGTAAACTTCATTGTTGTCTCATTTTAGAAATTGCCACAACCACTTCAACCCTCAGCAACCACCACTCTGATGAGTCAGCAGCCACTGACATCGAGGCAAGAAGATTATGACTTACTGAAGGCTCAGGTGATGGTTAGCGTATTTTAGCAGTAAGGTATTTTAAAATTATGGTGCATAACTTTTTTTTTAGACATAATACTATTGCACACTTAATAGACTATACTATAGTATAAGCATCATTTTAATGCACTGGAAAACCAAAATATTGGTGTGACTTGCTTTATTGTAACATTTGCTTTATTGTGATGGCCTGGAACTAATCTGCAATATTTCTGAGGTATGCCTGTGTAATACTTACCTACTAAACATATAAGGGTTGGAACCTGAATGAATTCCAATACATAGGAAGTTACCGATTACTGAAGTATAAACGTATTCTGTGTTGTTAATGTTTCTGCATTTCTAGTGAATGTTTGATCCTAAAGTAAAGTGTTGTGAGGATACAAGTTACAGACATGATGCTAAATGATATTTTTACTCTACGTAGTTAATATTTTAGACATCATGACTGGACCTGTGATAGAGTCAAATTGGTATAATTATAATGATAGGTGACATTTATATGGCCCGTTGGAGGCAGCTGGTGATGCAGTGGTCAGAGAGCCAACCCTGGAATCAGGAAGATTTGACTTCAGATATGGCCTCAGCCACTTACTAGCTGTGTGACCCTGGGCAAGTCACTCAACCTGTTTGCCTCAGTTTTCTAAACTGTAAAATATGGATAATAATAATAATAATTATACCTATGTTTCACAGTGTGAGGATCAAATGAAATATTTATAAAAAGTGCTTACCATAGTGTCTGGCACACAGTAGATTTTAAATAAATACTTATGTTCTCTTTAGTTCCCTTCCCGTTTAAGGTTTGTAAAGAGAATTCCTCACAAAGACCCTGGTAGGATAGAAACATTTTTTGTATCTATTTTACATGTGAGGATACCAAGAGTCAGAGAAATTAAGAAATTATCCAGGATTATACAATTATTAAGCATTAGATTTAGGATTTGAATCCATATCTGGTTCTTTAAGACCAATGTTCTTTCTTTCTTTCTTTTTTGCTTTTTGGAGGGCAATTGGGGTTAAGTGACTTGCCCAAGGTCACATAGCTAGTTTTTATGTTAAGTGTCTGAGGCTGGATTTGAACTCAGGTCCTCCTGGCTCCAGGGTCTGTGCTCTATTCACTGCGCCACCTAGCTTCCCCACCAATGTTCTTTCAAATGTACCACATCTATTCCTCACTTATTATATTCATTAAAAAAAAAACCCAAACATTTTGGGGCAGTGAAGAGAGCATTGGCCCTGGGGTCAGGAGGAACTGAGTTCAAATTTGATCTTAGACACTTCACATACTTACTAGCTGTGTGACCTTGCATAAGCCACTTAACCCTGATTGCCTTTCCTCTCCCCTCCAAAAACCAAAACAACATTTATTAAGAATTTGCTGTGTGTAGAACACTTTGGAGGACTGAAGGAGATATAAATCTAGGTAAGACATAAAACCTGCCCTCATGGAGCTTATAATCTAGTAGGGGGATAGGACACATACAAAATAGCTCCATAGCAGTGATGCCATTTTTTCCTGCTACAGGTCTTTTTCAAAAGGTCAGAGCACACGCCCTTTAAGAAGTACCTATTTCCCCCAAGCTTTGACTGGAATGGGTGTAATCTTTGGTGTGAATGGTCATACCAGATACCAAGTTCTTGAGTAACAGGGCGCCCCAGATAATTAGTACCTCTAGGTTTAGTTCTGTTTTAGTTGTTAAACTGCATTTTTTTGTCACCAAGAACTGTGTCTGTATCAGAGGCTGCCTCTTGACATAGGGTCAAGAAGTCTATGTAACTGTTGCTTAATTGCTTCTAGAGAATGTGTGCTCCCAAACTCATGTGTGGTTTTGGCAAAGAAACTCCATGAAGCTGTGTGGGTGTGACATCTTGAGTTCATTTTGAGGACCCAAAAGGCTTTGCATCTGCCATGTAAATTAGTCTAAACAAGCAAAACCTTAAACTCACTTCACTCTGAAGCTCATAGATTGGACCACAATAGGTCCCTGTCCAAGCTCCACTTAATGGCTGTATTTTGGGCCCTCCAGGCTTAAAGTGAAAATCTGTGGTAACTGTTTCTCTTTGGAACAGCAACCCTGAGGATCTCCCCCTCTCAGGTTGATTTTTTTTTCTTTTTTCTAATTAAAAGGGTCATTCCTTCCTTCACTCACTTCTTAAAGAGGCCTATTCACCTAATAGGTATTGCCTCACTCTAAATGAGCACCTGAAAGGCCTTAGCCTAAAAGGCCCAGAGTCTCCCATTGCATCCTGGGCCATCTCCAGCCATCCTGATGAATATCTGGTCACTGGACCCAGATGGCTCTGGAGGAGAAAGTGAGGCTGGTGACCTTGCACAGCCCTCTCTCATTCAAAATCAAAGTCAACTGCAAGTCATGTCATCATTTCCCTGATGCCATCATCCTCTTTGAAAATGAAGGACAAACACAAGTCTAAGCAAGCACAAAAGTTAAACCTGGAGGTCAAGAAAATTCTCTATTTCCTGTCTAGCTACATTCCTGCCTTTATATATTTACGTGTAGCCAACAGACTTCTAGGCTTTGAATCTATTCTATAATCATAAGATAAAAGAATTTATGAGAGATGTAAAGTGCTATATGGAGGTTTGAGGGGAGAGGTTCATTACTAACTGAAAATTATTAGCTTTCTTTAGCAACATTTTACATTTGATTTAAACTCAATTTATATTGATGGATCAGAGCTCATTAAAAAAAAAAGGCACATGTCCCATCTAAGCTATTCTTGGGTTGTAAGTTGGGTCTGAAAGTGGCATCAATACTTAAGTCTTTCTGGTGTCATAGAGCCTTAGTTGTCTCAACCTCAAGATATTGCTCAGTCATTCATTTCAAAACATTATTCGTTTTTAGTTTTCAAACTTCACTTTTATAAGATTGTGAGTTCTAAATTCTTCCCTCTCTTCCCCTCTCCGTTCCCCAAGATGGCATGCAATATGACATAGGCTGTGCATGTAGAATCATATTAAACATTTCCACATCAGTCAT
>JAQQSU010007426.1:0-13225 GCA_028627135.1 Pseudochirops cupreus
AGTAAACACTCCATTTATTCCATAACAAATCAAGGCAAACATTTGCAACAAATCACAATATAATATTCACAACAGTACATCTTATTATAGAAAATCACAATATAGTGTTCACAACAGCTTAACATTAGAATGACCACATAGTTTTCACCAAAGAGGTCACAGTATTTAGAACAAAGAACAAAAGAATAATCATCTGATATCCCTAAGGAGGTTTGCCTCCTCAGTCATTTAGTCATCTCATAATACAATAGTCAATCTTCCACTCATGGGGCAATCATAGGTTAACTTAATCAGTCACTTATCTATCAATTAGTCAGTCAGTATCACTAAATTCAATCATTAGAAAAATTACACAAACCCTCCACCCCTTAGTGTCTAGTAAACTTCAATTTCATCACACATTCAATATCCAAGGGGAGGCCTTTTCTTCATCTTGACTTGAGGTGGTCTCTCAGATTCCCTGGATCCCCTTCCATGGTCCCAGCTCCTACCTGAATCCACCAGTCACCTGGATTCAGAGGCAGACAGCTCCCAGGTTCTCATCTAGTACTCCAGACCATTCTTGTTACATGCTGAAACTCACAGGGTCCAGCACATCTCAAAACCTTAACAACTTCTGTTGCCTGAACTAAAGGATCAATCAAGCCACAAACAAAGTCTTATCCTGGTCACCCTTCTTCAGTCCTCTAGCAGTTCAGCTGGCCCTAGGATCCAGAAGGAATCTTAGCCTTCCAGAAGGCAGCAGCCACTTTGGTCTTCCAGGAGGCAACAGCCACTTCCGTCTGACAGGAGGAAAATTCTTGATTTTGATTCTCTGTCCCTGGAACACTTTTTATACACACACACACACACACACACACACACACACACACACACACACACACACACACACACACTGACTTCCTGTCTCAGCCAACCCCCTCCTGCCATGTCAGCAACAGGAGACAAGAGTTCACACCCTCTGTCTCTTTCACACAGGAGACAGAGTTCACACCTTCTGTCTCTTTCATACAGGAGACAGAGTTCACACCTTCTGTTTCTTTCAAGAGGTATTTAGCCCTAAATTACTAAGGCCTAAGTATCTGCTAAACTACCTACTTCAGCTTCTCCTTTACTGAACTGGAAGTGATACAAGATGAGGATCCTTTATGAAATTTGAAATGTTCCCTAGCTCCTGCCACAGCACTCTACAAAAACAAACAGTTAATATTTAATGAGGTCTTCATATTTTTTCTTTTGTCCATTTTATTGACTCCCTTTAGTTGAAAATACAGAAACTGTGTCAATCTTTCCATCACCTGTCTCTATTTATGTTTTTACTATGATGAAGATAGTTTTCAGGAAGCACAGTTCCAGCTTACCACTTAATAGTTATGTGATATTGAAAAAATCACTAAACCTCTCTGAACTTCATTAATTTCCTCTATAAAATGAGAAGAACAATCTTTACACTACGGACCTCACAAGGTTGTAAGGCTACAGCATGTTACATAAAGGCAAGCTACTGTTACTACTGTGATATGACTTTCAGCTCATAGAATTTATAGCCTCAAGAGTCAACCATTCCAACAGATACTTTATAGATGAAAAAAATTGAAGCTGAGAGAAATTATTTAGAATTATAGGATTTATAAGATCATCTAATCCCATTCCTTCATTGTGTACACGTAAAGAAAATGAAACCGAGAGAAGTGACTTGGCGACATTCTCAGAGGTATTAAGTAGCAAGGTAAGGAGTCTAATCCAAGTCTTCTGACACCAAATCCGGAAAAAGTACAACTACTCTTCTTCATAGCAATTCTTATACTGACCTTGCAAAAGCAGAAGACTTTCCTTAAAAGTGTTGGCTTGGAAAAAAAAAGTGTTTTATTTATGCTTAATGACTTGCAATTCAGACCCCTGGAACCTAAAATTCTATAGGAATTTAGGTTCCAGATCTCTTGATGAAGTCTCCAAAACTATTATTTACAACAAATACCATTAGATATACTTACCTCTGTGAGGTCAGCACTAACTATCATGATACCATTAACTCTGACCAAGAGAAACATAAAATAAATTTTAGAAGATCTGGATTGGAATTTTTAAATAGCTGTCTAAATACAGGGCTTATAAATAGTATCAACACTTCTGTAATAGATGCAGAGATTATGATATATTTTCTGATATTCTTTATTGAATCTCTTTTGTGTTACTGGCCTGTGACTCCAAGGGCCTACAACTGATGTAGAAGTATTCCCAAAAAACTAAAGTATTCCCAATTCCTCTGTAGGAAAAAAACAAATAAAATTATGTTTTGTCAAGAACAAATTTTCTCAACACCATTCATTGTGGTTATATAGATGTGACCAAAATTTATATACTAATTCACAGTTCTGTTTTGCTTTTGCTTTTAATAATTTTCTTATATAATTTCAAAAAATTAATTTTCCTAGCATTTCATTCTTCAAGCATTTCAAAAAGTTAAGTTATTTTATAAATACATCTGTTTGCTTAGCAACTTCAAGATACTGCCTTTTCTGTTTTGGGGTGATGGGTGGGAGAAAGACGGGGAGAAAATATGTAACTCAAAATCTTGTGGAAATGAATGATGCAAACTATAATAAAATTAAAAAAAAAAGATACTGCCTTTTATGACTAAGCCACAGGTGCTGTTCAGTTTATTTAAATGTACGTAAACTAAGCCCTTGAACTCAAAGTGAGGAAAAGCATTAGGCCTCACAGTTTAGAAAGGAAGGAACTACATAACTGCTTCCTTTATGACATACTGATTTCCAGCTTCCTGCATGAAAATAATACATTTTCATAGGCTTTATTCAAACAACAAAGAAATTAAACCCACACCTTTAAAAATCTAAATCTTTTAAAGATTATGTCCTCAGACTGTGATGGCACTGAAGATTTATCCTGGTATCCTCACGCGGATGCTGGTGCTTGTATAGGCATATTGACAGCTAGCAAAAGATCAAGAACTTTACAGACCTAGAGGAATGTACCCTTACCTGAGTTCAGTCACAGGGACCCTAACAATTTTCATATCTCCTATACTTAGTATCCACCTGAAACCCGCCTAACTGTACCACATTCTTCAATAAATCCCACTGGAATATACATAAGTCATACTTTGAGTTTTGCTTTCACCTTTTAGTGGCATGGAGATTAATATTTGCCATATAATCTTCCATTTAGAGGACAGATTTTCTGTAAAATGTTGGAAAACAGAGAGGAAAGACTAACAACTTCTCAAACTAGTTCTTCTTAGAACTAGTTCCTCAAACATAAGATCTGATAAGAAATTATTAATTTTAGGAATCCAGAAAAATACTGGAAAACTTTTGTGAACTAATACAGGAGGGAAGAAAGCAAACCCAAAGGAAAAATGATCACTATGACCATAACAACATAAATGAAAACAATACTAAAAGACATCAGAATCCTGATTAAATTTTTATTTTTATATATATAAATATATAATTATATATTATATCATATTTATTTTTATTAAATTTATTGTTGAATCTTGCTTCCATGGTGACCAATGATGAAACACATTTCTTTTCTCTCAGAAGAGAGGGAATTAATTATAAGCGGTGAAGTTGCTGTCAGGCTGTCAGTTGATTTTTGCTTAAATGGTTTTGGTTTTTTGTTTTTGTTATCAAGAAGAACTAGAGGGAACAAGAGAAACACTTCTGATTCAGCTTCTGTACCATCATGCTTTTCAATGCCAAACTTCAACAGTTTTCTATATCTTAACAGTTTATATAGAGTTGTCATAATTGTATTTGATGTCTACATTACCTTTGCAATATGACTTACTCCCACACTACTTATATGAAAAGACCTGTTTAGAAGGGTTTGAAGACCTTCTACTCACCAAATTCAATGGTCTTTTCTTACACCTCATCCTCTTTTACCTCTCTTTATTTCACATTGTTGACCATCTCTTTCTGGGTTTTTAAGGAAGGTCCTCTCTATAATCACCTCCCTTGGCAGCCTCAATTATTCTTAAGGCTGCAGCAATCAATTCAATTTAGGTAACACACAAATCTGTACCTTCAGCTGTCACATCTCTTTTGAGCTCCATATTGCCTATCCAACCAACTACAAGGTGTATCTCCCTGAATATTTCACTAGAATCTCAGATTCAACATGTCCAGTTTATTATTACTGCCTCACTTCTAAAATCTTTTTCTACCGATCACTATTTCTATCACTGGTACTACTAATCATCCAGTCTCTGGTGTTCAAAACTTATGTTCTTTTACTTTTCCTTGCTTCTCAAAACAAATTATTTATAATCTTACCAATTTCACCTCTACATAATCTCTCCCATATGCTCCATATCCTCCTTTATTCTTAGTACCACCACTCTAATATAGGTCTTTATTATTACCCACCTGGATGTTTGCAGCAAGCTGCTAGCAAGTCACTGACACTATTTTCTATCTCCACACCCAAATTCAAACCCATCCTTTGTAACAGTGTCAGACCAATTTTCCCTATTGATAGTTTTATGTCAAGTGATTATGTATATCCCACAGCATAAAGTTCAAATATCTTTGTCTGACATTCATATGTCTCAGCAATCTGACATCATCTATATGAATACAAAACAGATCAGATTGTAGCTGAATCAGCAAAATACAGCAGGGTCTCATCCAGTAGCAACACTAACTGGACAGCCTATGTAAGCTTCCAGAAGCTAAAGATTGAGTCCAAATGCTTACTGTTCAGATTCTTTTCCTTTCAAAGTCCTATGGCATTTTTCCTGGCTTTATTTTTGAACCAGTAACCTACACATCCCTCCAGGTCCTAGGATAATGGCATCAGGACTTCAGGTCATTGTATGGATTTGTAATGGCAAGCAAATAAGTAGTTAACACCTTGTTTCATCTACTGAATTAACACCTTATTTTTGCTATAATTAACCCAGAAGCAGTTAATACCTTGTTTCAGTTCATGATTGTATCAAGTATTAAGATCCAGGGGCAGCTAGGTGGTGCAGTGAATAGAGCACTGGCCCTGGAATTGGGAGGACCTGAGTTCAAATCCGCCTAAGACACTTAACACAAAAATTAGCAGGGTGACCCTGGGCAAGTCACTTAATCCCAATTGCCCTCGAAAATGCAAAAAAAAAAAAGTATCAAGATCCAGAACTTGTGAATCCCACAAATTGTGAACTCCTGCAACAGGAAGGGGAGGACCTAATGACCATATATAAGGAGAAGCCGAGGCTTTAGAGAGCAGAAATGAGAAGGGAGCTCTCTGGTGGAGGAGAAAACTCTATCTTTGTTCTGTCTCTGTTGATGTTTGCCTGTGATACTTTGTACGGAAGCCCTGGGACCTTACTGGAAGCCCTGAAAGAGGATTTTTTGGTTGTCTATTTACATAAGTCCTGGAGGAGGGATTCAGAGGTCCTGGGGCTGTACTGACGATTTGTGTTGAGTTCTCAGACTTTGTTCATCTGTGTTGATTTCTATGTTGATGATTTGTGTTGACCTCTTGGACCTTGTTTGTGGGCCCCTGTTGATTTCACAAGCTGACAGTGAATTGATGATGATGTCGGCAATGTGCGTGAATGTTGTTTTGGCTCTGCTAAGCTCTGTCCACCCAGAAACAGAAACTGTCAAGGACTTGAGGTGGACTGGACACTGTGAGCGTCAATATGCAAAGGGAACTACACAAGTGGACAAAGAACTGGACAAGGAGCTGGACAAGGAACTGGGAGCTGCCTGCCTTTGAACAAAAGAGGTGACAGTTGTGTAGATTCTGGCAGGAGCAAGGACCATGGAAGAGGAACGATGAAAGCTGAGAGCCAGCCTCAAGTCAAGATGAAAAGATCTCTTCTTGGGTAGCTGATGCTAACTGAGAAGATTATGATTTATTGTGACCTAGGGGTAGAGAACTTTGACCTTTGTATTTTGTGTCCATTAAGGAGAAAAGCCTCCTTAAGGATATCTGAATTAAGAACTTAACTAAATGACTGAGTTCCTAAACAACTGTACTTTGTTTGAAACTATGTGGCCAATTTACGGAAAGTTGTTATGTCATAACATTGTGAATGCTGTACTTTGGTTTCTGTGAATGTTTTCCTTTAATTTACTGCTGAATAAATAGAGAGTTCACTATATACTACATAACCAGAACCTTGAAGCTGTTCACAGCAGCAGTCCTCTGGAAAGCTCCTCTTGCTTGGCTTTACAGGATTCTGGGAGATGGCTAAATAAGTCAGGAAATTACCTGGCTGTCCCAAATTCCTCCACAAATAATTTAAAATAATGCTTTGAAGTGAACCTTAGAGTGGAAGAAATAACTGAAAGTTGGGGTAAGGCAGTTGTCTAGCCTAAGACAACTTGGGAGGATGGTAGAAAAGACCTGACCTCCCTAAGGCAGGGTCTGGCCTGACTGAAATACCAAGGCAGATATACCAAATTAACAAACGAGAAGTCCTGAGGGCAGCTGTGACTATGGCAGCTCCATCTTCAGGAACTTTCACCACCTCATGGACAGACTGGGGGGTCTAGCAGCCAATCAGGGGAAGACTTTAAGGCCCTCAGCTGACTGGCAATGGACACCAGGCCGAGCTGCACTAACAGACACAGTTCCAAGCTGTAGCTGTGGGTGAGCACATAGGGATGTGTACAGTGCAGGGGGTAACAGGAGGGGGCTCTACTGGCTATCATCACTTGCAGGAGAGCAAAGTCCCTAGTTTCAGTTCCAGGACATAGAGAAAGGCTGAACCTCGCAGCCTTGGTCCCAGGAGTGGAGAACAGTATCTGAGGAGAGGTCTCCACACAGAGTTCAGAAAATAATAGCACAAAACTTCTGAAATTTAAGACATCACCTACTCGCAGGGAAAAGAGTCCAGATCCTAATATAAATTTAATAGTCAAGAAATAGGCTATTTTAAAGAAAAATGAGTAAACTGAGAAAGAACTCAACCATACATAGCTACTATGGTGATAGGGAAGATCAGGTATCAAACTCAGAAGAAGATAGTGAACAAAACAGCTGCTCCTAAACCTTCAAAGAAAAATATAAAATGGCCAGAAGCCCAAAAAGATTTCTTGGAGGAAATTAAAAATTTAAAAACCAAGTAAGAGAGGCTAAGGCAGTGGTTCTCAACTTTCCCAATGCTGCGACCCTTTAATAGTCGTATGTGGGCATGTTGGCATGTGGGTGGACCTGCCTGGAGACAGATGGAGGAGGCTCCTAAGACCATCGGAAATATGTTTTCCAATGGTCTTAGGTGACCCCTGTGACCCCTATGAAAAGGTCGTTAGACCCCAAAGGGGTTGTGACCCACAGGTTGAGAACGGCTGGGCTAAGGGAAAAGGAGGGAAAAAATAAGGGTAATGCAAGAAAATTATGAAAAGAAAGTCAACCAATTAGAAACAGGAGATTCAAAAACTTATGAATAAAATAATTTATTGAAAATTAGAACTGAGGGACGACTAGGTGGCACAGTGAATAGAGCACCAGCCCTGGAGTCAAGAGGTTTGAATCTGGCCTTAGACACTTAACATTACCAGCTGTGCGACCTTGGGCAACTCAACCCCAATTGCCCTGACTTGCCCCCTGCCAAAAAACAAATTAGAACTGGGCAAGGAAAAGCTAATCCCTTCATAAGACACCAACAATAAAATAAAATCAAAAGAATGAAAAAATTGAAGAGAACATGAAATATCTCACCATAAAAACAAGTGACCTGGAAAACAGATTGAGGAGCAACAATATAAGAATTGTTGTACTACCTGAAAGTTATAATCAAAAAGAGTCTAGGCACTATACTTTAAGAAATTATTAACACAAATTGTCCTAGGTGGAGTCAAGGTGGTGGGGTAGAAGCAGGAAAACACTGTGGCTCCCCGTATAACCACCTCAAATACCTATAAAATATGACTCTAAACAAATTTAAGAGATACAGAAACTGCAAAATGACAGAGAGAAACAAATCTCCCCTTGAAGGCAGCCCGGCAGGTGGACAGGAAGGGTTCACTGCAGCCTGCTGGGAGCCAAGCTCAGTCCCACATGAGCCCATGGTTTTAACCCCAGGGAGGCCCAGACAAGCCACAGCTGGAGCATTCGGGAGAGTGGATCACCAGCAGCTACATTAGTTTCCAGAATTATCAACCCATAAATTCCAAAGACAAAGTAAAAGGTCAGTGGAACTCTGTTAAATCTAGCGGGGACAGAGTGTGGTCCGGCCTCTGCCCCCAGAGCCAGAGGTATGGTGGCCCTGCAGCCACCTCCACGTGGCTGCTTCAGATCTCCCAGCCTGCAGATCATGGGTGGGCCAAGCGACCATTCAGAGGCTAAGTGCTCTCGCCTTAACCTGCCGGGATCAGGAATGCAGTCTTGGGTGGTGGTCCTGAGGTGTGTGACCAGTGAGCCAAAGCTGGTGGCAACTGTAGAAACAGTGCCCTCCTAATAGCTCTGGCAGCTATGAAAACCCCAGCAATTTGGTACAAAGCTCTCCCCTTTGGAAGCAGAGTTCTACTCTGGCAAAGAGCTCAAAAGTCCAGCCATTGGCTGGCAGAATGAGCAAACAGATGAAGCAAAGCAAGCACAGCCATCCAACTTTAGATTCCTTTTTTGGGGACAAAAAGGATCAAAGTATTGGAATGGGAGGAAGACAATACAATTAGAACTACTGCACCAAAAGCTTCCAAGAAAAATAGGAACTGGTTACAGGCCATGGAGGAGCTCAAGAAAGATTTTGAAAATCAAGTAAGAGAAGTGGAGGAAAAATTTGGAAGAGAAATGAGTGATGCAAGAAAATCATGAAAAGAGAATCAACAACCTGACTGAAGAAAAGAACACCTTAAAAAATAGACTAACTCAAATAGCAAAAGAGGCCCAAAAAGCCAATGAGGAGAAGAATGCCTTCAAAAGTCGAATTTGCCAGATGGCAAAAGAATTTCAAAAGCTCACTGAAGAGAATAATTCCTTCAGAAATAGACTGGAGCAAATGGAAGCTAATGACTTTATGAGAAATCAAGATACCATTAAACAGATCCAAACAAATGAAAAAATAGAAGGTAATGTGAAATATCTCACTGGAAAAACCACAGACCTGGAAAAAAGATCTGGGAGAGATTATTTAAAAATTATTGGACTACCTGAAAAATGATGATCAAAAAAAAGAACTTTGAAAAAAAAAAAGGAACTGGAAATCAACCTTCAAGAAATTCTCAAGGAAAACTGCCCCGATATTTTAGAACCAGATGACAAAATAGAAATTAAAAGAATTCACCAATCACCTCTTGAAAAAGATCCCAAAAAGAAAACTCCTAGGAATATTACACCCAGGTTCTGGAGTCCCCAGACCAAGGAGAAAATGTTACAAGCTGTCAAGGAGAAACAATTTAAATAATGTGGAAACACAATCAGGATAACACAGGATTTAGCAGCTTCTACGTTAAGAGATCAAAGGGCTTGGAATATGATATTCTGGAGATCAAAGGAGCCAGGATTAAAACCAAGAATCACCTACCCAGCAAAACTGAGTATAATGTTTCAGGGGAAAATATGGTCATTCAATGAGGTGGAGGACTTTGAAGCATTCTTGATGAAAAAACCAGAACTGAATAGAAAATTTGACATTCAGATATAAGAATCAAGAGGAGCATCAGAAGGTAAACAGGGAAAAGAAATCATAAGGAACTTATCAAAGTTGAACTATTTACATGCCTACATGGAAAAATGATCATTGTAACTTATGAAACTTATCTCAGTATGCGGATAGTTGAAGGGAATATAAATGTATATATATGTATGTATGTATATATGCATATGTGTGTGTGTGTGTATATACACACACACACATACATGTCTATATAGGAAAGTATATATGCATATGAAAACATATGTGAGTGTGTATATATATGTATACAGGTATACATAGACAGGGGGCACGGGATCAACTGAATAGGAAGGGATGATATTCAAAAGGCGAAATTGAGAGGTGAGAGAGGAATATAAAGAGAGGAGATGGGGAGAGACAGAATGGGTTAAATTATCTCACAGAGAAGAGGCTAAGGATAACTGTTACAATGGAAGGGAAGAACAGGAAGGCAAAAGGAAATGGGTCAACCTTACTCTCATAGAATTTGGTGAAGGGAGGGAATGACATACCCTCTTAATTGGGTACCTTGCCCTACAGGAGAGCAGAGGGGAAGGGGATGAGAGGGGGGATGATGGAAGGGAGGGCAGGTTGGGGGACAGAGTAGTTAGAAGCACACACTTTTGAAAATGGACAGGGTCAAAGTAGAGAACAGAACAAGTGGGGGCCGGGATAGGATGGAGGGAGATATAGTCAGTCTTTCACAATATATGCACTATGGAAATGTTTTGCATAACTACACATGCATAACGTATATTGAATTTCTTATCTTTCCAGTAAAGGTGGGTGACATGGGAGGAAGGGAAAGAATCTGGAATTTAAAGTTTTAAAATCAAATGTTTTTTAAAAATAATAATAATAATTGTTGTTGTTATTATTATTTACATGCAACTGGAAAATAAAATATACAGGCACTGGGGTATGGAGATCCATCTTGCCCTACCAGAAAGTCAGAGGGTGGATGGGGTAGGATATATGAGAGAGCAGATTAGGGGAGGGGGTACACAGTGAGATCACTGTTTTGGGGTGGTGGGTAGTGGAAAGATGGGGAGAAAATTTGTAACTCAAAATCTTGTGAAAATGAATGATGTAAACTAAAAATAAACACAAAAGTTAATTTTTAAAAAAGAAAGAAAAATTGTCCTGAAGTTTTAGAACTAGAGGTAAAAATAGAAATTGAAAAAAAAAACCCATTACCTAAAAAAAAAAAGATCTTAAAGCACTTTGTTTTGCACTCTAAAACACATATATTATCTCTGTTAAACTATGTATTTCATGAACACAAGAACTATAATAAAATAGTAATAACAATAAACTCTCAGTTTAAAAAAAAAGCTTTATGGCTTATGTAAGTGTTTTCCTCACAATAATTCTATGAGATAGGTGATACTAATATCAATATCCTCATTTTACAGATGAAGGGATAGACTCAAGAAAGTCACATAACTTGCATAAGTGTCAGAACCAGAACATTTGAATACATGTTTCTCCTATGCCACACTGCCTCTCTGGTCTGTCAAATAAGCTTAACGCATTCCCTGGTAAACTGTTTACTGACTCATGAGTCTTTTGTCTACCATAAAAACAATTTCACAAAGAAATAAGCCACAACTAATAAGTAAACACCATGTTATCACTTCATTATTTGATAATGTTCATACCCTCTTCTCAACTAGCCTGCAAACGCCTTTAGGACAATACTCTACTTCTACATTCCAAAGCAGAGCAGGTCCTCACTTATACTTTGCTGGCTGACTGAGTGTATCAGCAAGCACCCCAGCATACCCAGGATGGACAGCTAGCAGAATCAGCTAGCCCAAGTTCTTTGATTAGGTTTTCTAAAGGAAAGACAGGTAAAAGGGTTAACAATCTTTAATTAGCAGACAGATAAGTACAGATAAGTAGAAAATACAAGCACAGAAATTAGCACAGAGATTCAACAGAATGGGCTCCTACTGTCTGAACAAACTAATACAACCACCTACATAAACCACCATACTGGGAGAACACAAACTTCTCTCTCTGACTGGGGAGAGGGGAAAAGGGGGCTCCGAATAAACAGCTACTCAGAGTTCCATCCAGGAATCCAAAGGTCCTTCTCATAAGTGAATACCCAAAGTAAAATACCAACCACCCAATATACATAGTTTTCAACTAATAGGCTCTGAACCAGAAGGCATCACAACCCTCATGACTCAGGGCCTAATTAGCTTAGTAGCAAAAGGTATGAAAGCCTTTCTACAAGCAAGCCTCCCCTAAACAAGCTTTTCTTTAGACAGGCTCCTCCCCCAATGGGCTCTATGTGACTCAAGATGTATCACAGCTGGGCTGGAGCTCAAAGCAGTAAGATATCCATGACTGAACACATGTGGTCACATAAACCTATTAAAGGATGGGGAAAATCTTCATATTCCATTAACATTACATTGAGCCATATGCTACAACATATGCTACTCTTAGGTCACAATTGGTAACTATAGACATGAAGTATAAAGTTGAGCTAAGCTATATCTGAGAAAAAATCCTGGTAATATCAGGATCTCTATATGATATCCATTTTTAAAGTATATTAAACCATCAGTAAAAATGGAATCTAGAAGCTACTAATTATAGATACCCAAAGAACATCATTTAGCTCTAAAAGCTACATTAAAATTCATTCTGTGGTAAGTATTCTAAAAGAAATGCAATAGGCGACAGTTTAAAATAATACAATCAAGCATGATTAAAAATCCTAATCTGCAACATTCTATTACCATTCTAGTAGTTCCCAACCTTTCAGACGGAAGATCCTTTTATAAAATAAAATATTCTTGAACCTTCCCAGGATGGTAGCTTACTATAATTATCTAGGAACTAAGAAAATACAGAATGATAAAAATGCATTGACTCAGTTCAGTAACATTTTAAAATCAATTTGCATTTTATCGCAGCAGCATTAACAAGCATTGGAAAAATTACAGTACATATTATATATGTGACATTTATTCAGTCTTCAGAACGTATGCTTTCCTGTTTATCATACATAAATCATGCTGCATATTTTGTTGGAACTAAATCAAAATCACATTGCTTGGCAATGCAGAAAGATTCCAAGATTAATTCCTTGCAAGAATTCTGCAATACTCCTAGGGTCCTCAATCTATTGGTTTGTTATAACTGACAGGCTATAGGAATAGATTCCTAAATATAAAACAGTATGACTAAAAGTTAATGATGATTTTAATTGATAGTATCTTAAAATACAAGATGAACTAAATTCTTTAACACATTTAATTATACAATATAAATTTCAATTCATAAAAGATGCCAATAACTTAAATCTACTTCCATAGGAAGTAGTCAAAGGTTTTTTTTACTTTTGAAAAGTTCTAAGTTATAAAATGCTCTAAATCACTACTGATTCGAGAAATGCAAATCAACACAACTTTGAGGTACCACATCTCACCAGTCAGATTGGCTAAGATGACAAAACAGGAAAATGACAAATGCTGGAGAGGATGTGGAAAAACTGGAACACTAATGCATTATTGGTGGAGTTGTGAATTGATACAACCATTCTGGAGAGCAATCTGGAACTATGCCCAAAGGGCTATAAAT
>JAQQSU010007427.1:0-13225 GCA_028627135.1 Pseudochirops cupreus
TATATATATATATATATATATATATATATATATATATATATATATATATATATATATATATTAGCTAGGGTAATAGATACTAGTTTTCACGGAGAAATTATTGTGGCATTGCAAAATTTAGGTGAAGAATCCATACAGTTTTGTAAAAATGATAGAACAGTTCAAGTGATTATCATTCCTCGTACAACAATACCCCTTGTGAAAATTAATCCTCCTTCTGAAGTAAATGTCAGACAAAACGAAGAGTTTGGTTCTATAGGTAGAATAAAATTGGGAGCTAAAGTACGGGTAAAGTGGAAGCCAGATTATGTTCCAAAAGGGAAAGATGGGATGCTTGTGCCCAACCTCTCACCCTAAGATATTGCTTTATGTACTTATTTTCTATTATCCTTGTTATATTGTTGCAAAGTTCTGTTGACAACAGTTACCCCACCAGTTACGCCTAAATTCTCATTGATGTATGTAATAAAATGTATTGTTAATGTATTTTTGCTAGGGAAAGGACATGAAAGATATTGGGGCCAAATGTAATGGTAATGAGATTTTGAAGATCTCCCCTGCCCCTTAATAAGCCCAAGGGAATTGGAAGACATTTCCTGCTTTGAAGATATACCCTACACCCTAATAAACTGAATGTAATTACATGGAGCCTGTGATGGGATTAGTTTGCTGAAGGGTAGAGCAGAACCCACAGAAAGCTGGAAGTCAGAGCAACTAGACTGGAGAGAGGAGAGGACTCATCCAAGGGACACAGTTAGGCTTGTGAATGAATGTCGGTTTGTGGGAAGGCTAAAAGATGCTGCTGCTCTCTGTGCTGTTGTGGCTTATTAACTTCTTTGCTATTCTGGTGGAATCAGCTTACTAGTTTTGGGATTCAGTTTTCTGGTGTCTGAATCAAAGTTTTGCTTCTTTCTTCTATATGGAGAATCTGTTATATTTTGTGATCAAGCACTATGCTGGCATATTTTCAGTTGCTGTCGATGCTGTGAATATTGAATTGGCAGTACAGAAGATTACAAAGAAACCAATTATATTGAAATAGTTTGCAAAATATTTTTTGTATAAACTTTTAAAAATATATTTAAAAATTTATTTTTCTCAATTACATGTAAAAAAATTTTTTAACATTCATTTTTTAAAATTTCGATTTCCAAATTCTCTTCTTCCCTACTTCCCTTCTCCATCCTGAGATAACATACAAGTTGATGTAGGATATATATGTGTAGTCATGCAAAACATGTTTCCATATTTCCATGTTATGAAAAAATAGAGCCCCCCAAAACCAAGAAAAATAAAGAAAGTTCTTTTAAAAAGTATGTGGTGATCTACATTCAAATTCCATCAGCCCTTTCTCTAGAGGTGGATAGGATTTTTCATCATAGGTCTTTCAGAATTGTCTTAGATCATTGTTTTGTTGAGAATAACTAAATCATTCACATTTGATCATATACAATACTGCTCTTATTGTGTACAATGTTCTCCTGGTTCTGCTCACTTTACTTTGAATCAGTTCACATAATCTTTCAAAGTTTTTCTGAAATCAACCTACTCATCATTTCTTATGGCACAATAGTATCCCATCACAATCATATACCACAACTTGTTCAGACTTCCCCAATTGATAGACATATCCTCAGATTCCAATTTCCTGACACCACCAAAATAGCTGCTAAAAATATTTGTGTGCATGTAGATCTACTTTCCTTTTCCTTTTTCTTTCTTTGGGATACAGACATTGTAGTGACAGTATTTCTAGGTGAAAGGGTATGCATGGTTTTGTAGCCCTTTGAGCATAGTTCCAAATTACACTCCAGAATTATTGAATCAGTTCACAAGTCCACCAACAATGTATTAGTATCTCAATTTTCCCACATATCCTCCAACATTTGTCATTTTCCTTTTCTGTGATATTGGCCAATCTGATAAGTATGGGGTGGTACTTTAGAGTCATTTTAATTTGGATTTCTCTAATTGGTAGTGATTTAGAATATTTTTTCATATGACTATAGATGATTTTGATTACTTCTTTTGAAAACTACCTATTCACATCCTTTAACCATTTATCAACAGGGTAATGGCTCTTATTTTTATAAATTTGACTCAATTCTCTATACATTTAAGAAATGAAGTCTTTATCAGAGAAATTTGTTGTGAATTTTTTTCACAGTTATGATTACTATGTATTTCCCTCCATTCTATTCCCTCCAACCTCATCTATTTTACTCTCTCTCTCCTTTCACCCTGTCCATCTCAAAGTGTTTTGCTTCTGACTACTCCCTCCCTCAGTCTTCCCTCTCTTCTATCAGCCCCAAACCTCACCCCTTCATTTATGTCTTTTTATTCCTATTTTACTGTGGGTTAAAATAAATTTCTATACTTAAGTGTATATGTTATTCTCTCTTTGAGCCAATTCTAATTAGAGTAAGGTTCAAGGACTCCTCCTCCCAACCTTCCCTATCTTCCCCTCCCTCATAAAAGCCCAATTTGAGCCTCTTTTAAGTAAGATGATTTACCTTATTCTACTTTTCCCTTCCCCCTTCTCCCAGTGCATTTTTCTTTCTCATTCCCATTTTTTAGATATCATCACTTCATGTTCAACTTGTACCCATGCCCTCTGTCTATGTGTATGTACATATACAAATACATATACATACATGCATACATACATACATATATATATGTGTATATATACATATATATATGTATATATATATGTGTGTGTGTATATATATATATATATATATATATATATGCCCTAATAATGATAAAGTTCTTAGGAATTACAAATATCATTTTCCCTTGAAGAAATGTACAGAGCCTAACATTATTGAATCCCTTATTGTTTCTCTTTCCTGTTTACCTTTTCATACTTCCCTTGACTCTTATATTTTAAAGTAAAATTTTTCTGTTCAGTTCTGGTCATTTCATCAAGAATTCTTGAAAATCTTCCATTTCCTTAAGTGTCCATTTTCCCCCCTGAACTAGTATACTCATTTTTTCTGGATAGTTGATTCTTTGTTGAAATTATAGCTCCTTTGCTCTCTAGAATATCATGTTCCAAACCCTCTGATACATTAAGATAAAAGCTGCTAACTCTTGTATCATCATGATTGTGTCTCTATGACATTTGAATTTGAATTTGGCTTTAATATTTTGGGGGCTTTTCATTTTGTGATCTCTTTCAGGAGGTAATTGGTAGATTCTTTCTATTTCTATTTTACCCTCTAGTTCTAGAACATCAGGACAGTTTTCCTTGATAATTTCTTGAAAGATGTTGTCTAAGCTCTTTTTTTTTTGTCATGGCTTTCAGGTAGTCCATGAATCCTTAAATTCTCTTTCCTGGATGTATTTTCCAGGTCAATTGTTTTTCCAATGAGATATTTTACATTATTTTCTATTTTTTCATTGTTTTGATTTTACTTTATTTTTTCTTGATGTCTCATTGAGTCATTAGTTTTTTCTTGCACAATTTTAATTTTTAAGGAATAATTTCCCTTAGTGAGCTTTGTTACCTTTTTTTTTTTCATTTGGCCAATTCAACTTTTAAAGGAGATCTTTTCTTCAGTGAATTTTGTACCTCTTTCACCATTTGGTCTAGTTTACTTTTTAAGGTATTTTCTTCGAGATTATTTTTCAAGGCCTCCTTTATGAATCTATTGACTTTTTTCATGATTTACTTGCTTCACTGTCATTTTCCCCCAATTTTTTCTCTACCTCTCTTATTTGATTTTTAAAATATTTTTTAGCTTTTTCTGGGGATTCTTTTTGAGCCTGTGACCAATTAATATTTTTCTTTGAGTCTTTTGACATAGCAGTTTTTGCTTTCTTTTCTTCTGAGTGTAGGTTTTTACCTTCCTTGTCATCATAGTAACTTTCTATAGTCACATTCTTTTCTTGTTATTTGCTTATTTTCCAGCCTTTTTTTTTTAACATTATGTTAAAGTGGGGCATAAGGGACACTGTTTCAATCTTCAGGTCTTTCTTGCTGCTGCTCTCAGAGCTAGGGGTCTATAAGTTTTCAGTGGCATGATACAAGGAGAGACGTGGTCACTGCTTTCCAACCTGTGTTTTGGTCTGTGAGTGACCCTAAGCACTTGTTTCCACACTGGATCTCTGTTCAGCATCCCTGCTCCCTTAAGGCCACCAGCTATGGTGTGCCTGTGTTCCTCATCACCCTGGGAATAAGACCCCACGACCACGAACCATATCATGTATGGGCAATACAACAAATTCCTGCACCCAGCACAAGTAAAGAGGCTACTATAATCTCCTTCTAACCAGTTGGCTGATCCTCTTACTGTCTGTGTATTGAGAGCCCTTGATGCTGCCCCTGCTGCTGCTGATTCAGTCACCCCCCAAGGCCTGTTGCTGGTTTTCTGGGGCCTAGACTGTGCTTTGATACAGCGTGAGCTGAAATGTGCTCTACTCTGGCCCCAGTGCAACAGACCTTTGCTGATGACCTTCTAGGTTCTCTTGGGCTGGAAATTTTTTTCACCTTCTCCATTTGTGGGTTCTGCTACTTAAGAATTTATTTTGAAGCATTATTTAATGTTGTTTGGAAGGCAATTTAGGAGAACTCAGGTGTGTCACTGGCTCTTCTTCATTATTTTGTATCAACCCCCCCCCCCCCAATATATACATACACTCACACACACATATATATATACTGATAATCATTTAATATCATATTTTGGCCAAAGTCTGAATTAATCAATCAGACTACCTTGCCTCATTTTTTAAAAGGCTCCTTTTCTGTCTCAGCCATTCCAGAGACTAGATAAGGCTGGGAGTAGGATTTAAAACAGGCACCTTGAGATCATACATTCCAAACAAACCCAGCTTTGTCTTGTTCTCTTAGCGAGCTTGGAAAATACCTCTTCTTATGTCAACAAACCAGAAGAGGCCTAACTCATGGTCCTTAAGGACGAGGTCCTAAACTCACAGCATTAATTTGACTAATGGCACTTTTTCTTATCTTAATATTTTCTGGGCACATTCCATGTTATGGAATGTTAATGATAAAGAAAACACAAGCATTCTGGATCATAATTTCAATTGATGCTTTGTCAATTCTTTTGTTTTATTGTATTTACCATTTGTTCAATTAAGAAAATTCCTTTCTCATATGATGATTAAACCATTATGGGGATTATAAATTTGTGTGACTCAGCCATCCTGTATGGGGATGGTCCTAAAATGTACTTAAGCTCTCTCATCCTTTTGTTCATCAGTCAGGACTCTAGTCCTTCATTCCTTGTACAAGTAATACTAGCCTTAAGGGGATAGCAAATAAATGTTGAAATTTTATATTACTATCTGTCTGTCTCCTTTAACCAAACCTTTGAAACAGGTCAACTATACATATACATAGATATATAGAGGGTGTGTGGGTGTGGGAGTGTATTTATTTTTTCAAAAAATGTTTACAGACCTAAGGTTAAGAACCTCTGCAGTGATCCAGTCTAACCAAGTGAAGAACCTGTTCCACAGTATCCCTGATAAGGGCAACCAGGCTCTGCCTGAACAGTTCCACTGTGCCACTAACTCATCACATCCAAAAGAAGCCCATGATATTGTTGAATAAATTGAATTGTTAACTTTGGAAAAGAACTTAGAATATAGAATTCAGAGATGGTAAAAAGGTTAGAAAATTAAACGATCAATTATTCAATCAATAAACATTTATGAGATGTCATGTCTATTAGATTTAGAAGTAACTTTTAGAGACCATTTAAACCAACCCATCCATTTTATAAATAAGCAAGCTAAGACTTAGAGCCATTAAATGACCTGCTCAGGTGGGATTAGAACTCAGTTAACAAATACTTAAAAGTCTTCTATTATGTGTCAGGCACTGTGATAAGAACTTAGGACACAAAGAAAGGCAGAAGACAGTCTCCATTGTCAAGGAGCTAACAGTCTAATGGGAGAAGCAATATGCAAATAAACAAAAGCCAAGCTCTGTACAAAAAGATGCAGAGGATACACTGGAGGTAATTGGCGAAGGGAAGGTGTCAGTTTCAAGAGAGATCAGGAAAGTCTCTTCACTGTCTTCCCCACTGTTTCTGGAGGTCTCAAAAAAAAGAGTAACTAGCAACTGACAGGCAGAGTTCTATCTTATTAATTCTAGAAGAACAATCTAGAGGAAGTAATGACATGAACTCTTGCCATTATCAGCCAATTCAGCCATAACTCTGGGCTTTTCATTCCTTACAGGCTTTCAAAAATGAAGTCACCACAAGTACCACTGCCAAACTACCCCAAAAATAAATGCTCATGAAACTGTGACCACAGAAAGTATTTGCCCAATCCCTTGGCAGCAGTGCAGTATAAAGCTTTGGGAATCTACTGGGAACCACCAAGTCACCCATTCTGGGCAGGACTTTTCTTGGATACCAGGTTGTTACTGGGTGTCCTTAGCAAGTAACCAGGTTCTAAGAGTTGGATAGAATTCCATATTCTCTAAAGTGTTTCCTTTTTCACATATTATGCATGTAATAGGTCACAATTTGAGAGTGATGGGTCATAAATCTGAAACCACAAATCTCTGAGGAGAAAAAATAAAAGTTTGATTAAATAATTTTGTAACAGCAAACATCCAGAAAGTGTGCACACAGGCAGTATGCAAATAAGGATAGTGGTGTTTTTTTTTTTAAACAGAGAACCAATGAGTGCCAAAATAGCTAAATCCTTAAGCAATATTCTGAACTTCTGTTGGCTCCCGCTCATCTGTGGTTTAGTCTTCAATAGAGCTATCAGAACAGATTAGGCAAAACATTCCCCTGGGTCTATGAAATATGTTTGTATGATAAATGAAAGGGTTCAACTAGAGTTCAAGTTCCTGAGATCCAAGACTGGATGGAGGAGTTCAGGTCCCCAAACTCCAACAAACTAGAGGCTGCCTCGAACAGCACTGACCCCATTTTGGATTGCTTTTCCAGGGATTTATACCTTTTCACGAGCCTCTCAGCATCATGTTCTGTAAAATGAAGAACATTAGCCCACATTCCTCTCCAGGCTCCTGGAGAGATTAATTGAAGTGATTGAAATGCCCGAAGGTTATATTAAAATTCTTAGAGCCTATCAGATCAAGACCTTTCTGGGGTTCTTCAAAGCTGGTGTTCTTCAGCTTCCACCTAAGCATGGAAGGGTATTTCTCTACCTTTTCCTTCCACAACAGCAGCTATCATAGCTACATAAAAGTATCAATGGGAACACAGCCATGCCCTAAAATATCTTGAATTCTGATGTGAACCTGCCTCTTTGGTTTTCTTTTTCTTTGCTTAATTTCACTAAACAGTGATACTGAGGGAAGGGAGTAGCCAACCTCAGTGGCTACTTAAGAGTTGAAGAATATTGTTGTCCTTCACTTTTCCCTTTGTTGACCAGTAGGAGATACTTTCTGCAACTACCTTTGTCTCAGAGGATAGGATGACCATGATCAAGAAAATAAATCCTACCCTGCCTTCCAGAGACCGGAATTTCAAGTAGCTGTTTTGCAGGTGCAGACTGAGCCAAAAATGAAATTTGTTTAGCTATTTCTTATTTGCTTAAGTGTCTCTTCTACTTTTTGGAAGAGGGCAATAAAAGTGATAGATTATAAGTTATTTTTAAAATATGTATTAATATGCACATGAGAGTGTTTTTGTGTTTTAAGCATTATTTTTAAATGGAGAAAATAATTGTCTTATAATGCTTCATAAATTGTGTAGCTTACTTTCTTTTTTAAAGGACTATTTACCTTGTACTAATTTAATTCTTTTTTGTTGTTTTTTTTTGCTTAATAATGTATTTTTGCCTATTTACATGTAAAAACTATTTTAAGCATTTGTGTGTTGTTGGGTTTTTTTTATATTTTTAGTTCCAAATTGTCTCCCTTCTTCTCTTCCCTCTATCTCCCTTATTGAGAAGGCAAGCAAATTGATATAGGTTATACATATGTAGTTGTACTAAATATTTCATGCTAGTCATGTTGTGAAAGAAAACACAGATTAAAAAACCTAAGAAAAATAATGTAAAGAAAAAGAAAAAAGAAAAAATATGTTTCTATTTGCATTTAGACTCCATTAGTCCTTTTTTTGGCGATGGATAGGATCTCTTCTATCACATCCTCTTCCCTTCCTTCTGTCCTATAAGGTAATTTAGATGTCTATATCCAACTGAGAGTTAATGTTATTCCCTCTTGGAGCCAATTCCAATGAGGGCAAGGTTCAAGGACTCTCCCCCACCTTCCCAACCTTCCCCACCACTTTGTAAGCTCTTTTACTACCCTTTTATATGAGGTGAATTATCCCATTCTACCATTCCCTTTCCCCTTTTCCTAATACATTCCTCTTTCTCACCCCCTTAATTTTGTTTTATTTTTATAAGTTAATTACTTTATTTTATTTTAAAAATAAAACAGTTTTTTAGTTAATCATCCCAGAATACTCAACTCACACCTGTGCCCTCTGTCTATGTATAGTCCTTCTAATGTCCTAGAAATGAGAAAGATTTTTGGGAGCTACAAGTGTCATTTTCCCATGTAGGAATGAAAACAATTTAACCTTATTGCAACTCATATAACTCATTCTGCCAATTGTTCAGTACCCACACAAAAGATGAAGACAGACCATGTTCTTCCGAATCTAATCAGAAAATTTCTCCCCATTGCAGCCAGTTATGCCTCATTTGGATGAAAAATTAGATCAGCTGATGAATTGATATGCTCCTCTCAAAGGAGATAGAATCATTGCAACAATTTAGACAAAGCAGGACCTCAAATCCAGGAGACAGGAAGATGCCCAAGGAAAATATTCAAAGCTCTCTGTGCCTAAATAAAATAACGTAGAATCTGAGCAGCTACCAAGTATGTCCAATAATTTGGACAGAAGAGCTTAAAAATTGGCCAGACAACATGATTTCCTAAATGGAAAAAAAAAATATCTAAAGATTTGTGGATTGCCTTGTCAGTTAAAAAAAAAAACCTTACTAAGCACCTACTATGGGCCAGGTACCATGCTAAGTGCTAGAGATATAAAGGCAAAAAAAATAGTTCCTGCTCTTAATGAGCTTAAAATCTAATGGGTAAGACAAGTCAACAACTATATGCAAATAGATATAAACAAATAAATTGGAAAGGAAATCAGAAGAAAATGACTGAGATTACGGAAGACTAGGTAAGAGTTCTTGTGAGTCAGTTAAAGGAGGAGATACAGAACAAAGGATTGTTCTGGGAAAAGCTGCTTATAAACATACCCAATTCAGGTTTCACCTGGAGTTACTGAAATATGTTGTATGTAAGGAAGATCTTGTTATCCTTCTTAGACTCAATTTCTCAACATTCATGACCATAGGAATATTTAATTTCCAGCTGTTTGATAAAAACTCCCAGAATAGTCTCAAGGATCCTAGACTGTAATTCTTAGACTCATAGTGACAGGCAGTCCTACTGAGTCTGGGCCCTGAGATATGGGAGTGACGTGATTGATATTTACTATGCTTACACAGAATGACAATACTGCTAAAGTTAACCTGTGAGCTTAATGTTGGCAAGATGCCTTCTCTGTCTGTTGCCCTATAAAAGCAGATGGGCACTGATCAGTGGGTGGGGAGAAACCAACAGGGAACCCATAGGGGAATCTGTATGTTCCTCAACTGGCTGCCATTGAGGCTTGAGGGGATTTAAGCCTGTCTTGATTGACCTCATTGAGATATAGGGTTAGTTGTCCCCCCCACCCCACTGGCCCCTTCGAGAAGGGTGATTAGGGAATGTTGTAGGAGTTGGTTCTCCCAGCAACCATTTGAGAAGACTAGACTGGAATAAAGCTGATTATTAACCCCTCCAAAGCTGCCTGCCTGTCTGATAGTTCAACAGTGAACCTGTTAGAGGCTAGAGACTGAGAACTCCAGTGCTTTCTGTGTGTTATCTGTGAAACATATGCCTACATCCAAATTATAATAATAACAGTAATAATTAGATCCATCAATTATGTAGCACTTACAGGCTTGCATCAAGATATATTATCTCTTTTGATCTTCACAACAACCCTGTGAAATAAATGCTATTATTACTTCCATTTTACAGAGAAGGAAACTAAGAGAGCTTAAGTGACTTGCCCAGTATCACAGTTAGTAAGTAGGCAGGGTTTGAACCCAGATCTACCCTGACTCTAAATCCAATACTCTTGGCACTGTGCCACCTTGCTACCTCCTTTATTTCAGACTATAGTTAATATGCTAAAATAAAGTGGTTCATTTTAATCAACCATGTAGGCTAAAACTCTAATAATCTGACTTCCTTAAATAAGTTGAATACTTTCTTACATACCTTATGCTTCCTATCTACCAGTAACAAGTTCCAGTTTATACCTAGCTAGCCCCTAGCGTTTTGGCTTTTGCTTTTTAATAGCAGATCAGATGCTGCTAATTAACACTGGGCCAGCCAGTTGCTATTACTGGTGCCTGTATGCATGTACGAAAAATAAACTCTAAGTGCCAGCAAATTTATTTTTTAACACAAGAACCCTCTCAGAAAGGTGTGGGGAGAGGAGGAGAAAGAGAATTCTGAATCTTCCTCCCTCACAGGCAGAAGGAGTGGCCTAGACTTCAACAGCGTCCGGGATTTTGAATTTTTGCATATCTCTTGATGTAAGGAAATATCATCTACTGGGGGATAGGTTGGAACCTGGTGAACCCAATGGAAAAGAGTAAGAATCAATGTCCGCCACCTCCTTTCTCTGCCTCTGCTGAGACGCCATCTTGCTGTGGCTTTGTGTTGCCATCTGAGGAATCCCCTGCCTTGGCTCCAGATCCACCAGCAGCATGAATCAAGAGAAATTAGCCAAGCTTCAAGCTCAGGTCGGGATAGGAGGCAAGGGCTCAGGGCATAGAATGAAGAAGGTGATATATAGAACGGCCACAGCAGACAACAAGAGAATTCAGAGTACTTTGAAAAAATTGGCTGCGAATAATATTGCTGGTATTGAGAGGTGAAGATGACTAAAGATGATGGGATGGTTATTCATTTTAACAACCCCAAAGTCCAGGCTTCCCTCTCCCACAGCACCTTTGCAGTCACTGGCCATGCAGAAACCAAGCCAATCACAGAAATGTTTCCTGGAATATTAAGCCAGCTTGGCACTGACAGCTTAACAAGTTTTAGGAAGTTAGCTGAACAGTTCCCAAGGCAAGTATTGGAGAGCAAAACCCCAAACCTGAAGACATTGACACAGAGGATGACAATGTGCCAGATCTCCTAGAAAATGTTGACAAAGCATCAAAGAATGAAGCCAACTAGAGTGTAATGATACTTGGTGACTGGCATGGACAAGGTGCCTGGGAGGATGGTGGTGTACTCAATATCAATAGAGAAGTCCAGAAGCAGGGAAGGTTTGGTGGAAAGGACAAAGGGTTCTGTCTTGGACATGCTGACTTTGAGATACCTATGGGACATATAGATCTGAGAATCATTGGCATAGAAATGATCATTGAATCCTTGGCAGCTGATAGGATCCTCTATTGAGATAGTAGAGAATGAAATGAGAAGGGGACTTGGGGCAGAGCCTTGAAGATCATAGGTAGAAGGCATAATATGGATGAAGAGCCAATCAGCAAGGAAAACTGAGAAGTAGTCAGATTTACTTGAAGTATCAGGAATTGGAGAATTGGGGTATAATGAAATTATACACAAAAAACTGCAAATCTGGACATGCCCTTTGACTCAATGATACCTCTACTAGGCCTATCCCTCAAAGAGATCAAAGAAAGAGGAAAAGGACCCATATGTACAAAAATATTTATAGCAACTCTTTTTTGTGGTGGCAAAAAAAACTGGAAACTAAGGAATGCCCATAACTTTGGGAAGGTATGAATAAAGTATGGTATATAAATGTAATGGAATAATGTAGTGCTATAAGAAATAATGAAATGGATGCTTTTATGGAAGCTTAGGGAGACTTGTATGAACTGTACATTGATGTAAATTATAAGAAATTAAATTATTAATAACATTGTACAAGCAAACAGTTTCAAAAGACTGGAAAATTCTGATCAATATATTGGCCAGCCATGATTCCTGAAGACCAATGAAAAGGAATGTTATCTGGCTTCTAACAGACAGGTAATAGAATGAGACCACATTTTTTACATAGTCAATACAACTTTGCTTCACATAAGTATGCATATTTGTTACAAGGATTTTGTTTTTCTAATTTTTTTTCCAGTGGGGTGGTGATGTAGAAGACCAAATAAATTCTGTTTGATTTTTTTAAATTAAGAAACAGAAAAATAAATTCTTGTTTGATCAAAAAAATTGATACCTAGTTTTCACAAAGTTTCCATAAGTGGTGTAGTGGGTAGAGCACTGGGCCTGGAGTTGAGAAGACCAGAGTTCAAAATCCAGTCTTAGATACTTACTAGCTGTGTTACCTCTGGTAAGTCATTTTTCAAAATATTTTTGAGATACCCTGATTCCTAAAGCCAAGGCTTAGCAAGAAGGCTGTGCTCTGAGCTTCACGTAATAATAATCCTTTGTGCTCAGGATGATATCACCTTCTGGCAAAGTGTATTGCTTGGACCAGCATCAGGTGTTCAATGAGCGATTCAGTTCTCTCTATTTCCCAGGGCCACCTGGACTACCTGAAAGCCATGATCAAAAAAAGAACCTAGAAAGCATCCTTCAAGAAATTCTCAAGGAAAATTGCCCTGATATTTTAGAACCAGAGGGCAAAATAGAACTTGAAAGAATCTACCAATCACCTCTTGAAAAAGATCCCCAAAAGAAAACTCCTAGGAATGTTATAGCCAGGTTCCAGAGTCCCAAGATCAAAGAGAAAATATTACAGGCTGCCAAGAGAAAGCAATTTGAATACTGTGGAAACACAATTAGGAAAACCCAGGATCTGGCAGCTTCTATATTGAGGGGTCAAAGGGCCTGGAATATGATATTCCAGAGATCAAGGGAGCTAGGATTAAAACCAAGAATCACATACCCAGCAAAACTGAGTAAAATGTTCCAGGGGAAAATATGGTCATTCAGTGAGGTGGAGGACTTTCAAACATTTTTGCTGAAAAAACCAGAACTGAAAAGAAAATTTGACACTCAAATACAAGAAGCATGAGAAGGTATACAGGGAAAAGAAATTATAAGGAATTTATCAAAGTTGAACTATTTGCATGCCAACATGGAAAAATGAGAATTGTAACTTCTGAAACTTTTCTCAGTATGAGGATAGGTGAAGGGAAT
>JAQQSU010007428.1:0-13225 GCA_028627135.1 Pseudochirops cupreus
TGTTAACTAAATCCAACTGGGAATTAAGATACACAGGCATTGTGGTAGGGAGATCCATCCTGCCCTCCTGGAAAGTCAGTGGGGTGAGGGGGAGGACATAGGAGAGAGCAGATTGGGGAAGGGTTATACAGTGGGATGGCTATTTTGAGGTGTTGGGTAGGGGAAACATGGGGAGAAAATTTGTAACTCAAAATCTCATGGAAATGAATGACGTAAACAAGAAAATAAATAAATTAATTTAAAAAAAAAGACAAAAAAGACAAAAAGAACTCAAAGAAGCTTAGCCATTGGATCTGGGATTCTTTAGGTCATTGGTTACCTTTGTGGATGTCTTGAATATGGCAGAAATGGAAGAAGCAAGACCAAAATGGCTCAGGGCATGGTGAGGAAATGAAGACTCCCATTGACTTAGATAGGAAGTCAACAACTAGGCTGCAACATCCACTGAAGAATTTTTTTTTAAAATGTAGGGAGGATTTGACCTCTCTGCAGTATGAGAGAGTACCAACTCCCTTTTTAAAATTCTACTGCGCTGATTTCTCTGTGGGCTGGGTTTCTTCCTAATTATTCCAAGTATTGACTAGTAGGCATGCTTGATATCCTCTGATTGATTGCCTAGATAGGTAGGTAACAGCCCAATTGATTGTTCCCATGACTTGTCCCAAATTGGAGAGCATTCTTTTGAGGAATATGAAGGTAGAGGCTGCTTGAGACAAAGCTGACTTACCAAGCACATGGACCCTGCTTGCATTCTGGGATAAGGTGCTATTATAGGATTGGTAAAGCTGAATTGATTCTGAATGGAATCATTTTAAAGCCAGCTCATCTAGAAAAGTAATTCCATTATGGTAATAGGCAGGGGATTATGGAGGGAAAGGATGTTGTCAAGGGGATCTGAGAGGAGAGAGGCTTTAGAAAATGATATCTATGGCAGCCCCAGAGGAGTTCTTTGTGATATATGAACATTCATCATGCACCCACTATGGGAAACTCACAGTTTAGTGCACTTCAAAAGATAAGAATAATAGAATTTTGGATCTTTCATAGCCCTTAGAGCTCATCTAGTCTAACCTTTGCCTCTTAGAAGCCCAAGCTTCCTTCAAGACTCAGCTTGAATGTCATTTTCTGCAAGAGACCTTTTCTGGACTCCCTCTCAGCTGCTGGTGCCTTCCTCTCTAATGCTACCTTCCAATTGCTTTGTATGTATTTTGTATGTACTGATTTATGTGCAGGTCTCTCATTTGAATGTAAGATGCTAAAAGAATTGGAAACAAAGTCCATAGATGGCCATCTTTTGGGGGAATGGCTAAGCAAATTGTGGTTATATGTATATATAACAGAATCTTATTGTGTTGTAAAAAATGATTAATGTGATGAATACAGAGAATCGTGAGAAGACTTTTATGAACTGATGCACAGTGAAGGAAGAAGAGACAGGAAAACAACAGATATAATGACAATAACATAAAAGGAAAGAACTATCACCACAAAATAATAAAAAATGAACGTTGCAACATTAGAAAGAATAAATTTGACACCAAAGAGGAGATAGGAGAAAACATTCCCCTCCTTAAACTTTACTGAATGTGGGGAACTCATTGCATATAAATACCAAAACTTTTTAAAATGTATTGATTAGTTTTGTTGAATTTGTTTTCTCTTCTTTTTCTTTAAAAATAAATCTTTTGTTTTTAGGCATGATTCTTTGGGAGGGACCAGGGAAGAGATCCAGAAGGGAACCTAGGTAATGGAAAAATGAAAGATCTAGATAAAAATCTATTTTTAAAAAAGAGCATAAGCTATTTGAGGGTAGGGACCCTTTTTGCTTTTTCTTTGTGTTCTCAAGTGCTTGGCAAAGTGCCTGGCATACAGCAAGCACTTACTAATTGCTTGTGGATTGAGTGATTGATTTGGAAGATGAAGAAATTGAAAAACAGAGAAGTTAAGTGAAATGCCTTATGGCAAACAGTAAGTTAGTGGCAGAGCCAAGAACTGAACCCAAATCCTGTGACTCTCAGGTATTCTTTCTCACTGAATTTATTAAAAAATCACCTTCTATATCAACATTTTCCTAATCCTCATTCTGTTGGTGCCTCTCCTCTCCTATCATCTTGTAGTTTTCTCTTTTGGGGGGACATACGCTTAAATTTGTACACATAGTCTTCCTGATGAGAGTATAAGCTCCATGAGGACAGGGACTAGTCATTATACTCTCAGATCCTAGCCCAGTATCTGACACTTAGGATGTGCTTGTTGATTGATTTTTGCTGTGCCAAGCTGGAGAGGCAGTTCAATGCAGTGGAAAGAATAGTGGATTTGAAGTCAGAAGATCTGGGTTCAAATCCAAGCTCCATTACAATCTATCCCAGTGACCTTGGGGGAAAAAAATCACTTTTCTAGGCCTCAGTTTATTCCTCTGTAAAATAAAGAAGGTAGAATAGATGATCTATATGGTCCTTTCTAAAGATAATCCAATGAGCCAATGCCTCATAGATATTAAACTCAAAGCTAGGAGGTGCAGTAGATAGAGTACTGGTCCTGAAGTCAGGAAGACTTGAGTTCAAACCCAGTTTCAGATACTTACTAGCTGTGTGACCCGAGGCAAGTCACAACCTCAATTGCCTCAAAAAAAAGAAGTTAAGCCAAAAAAGCAAAATAGTATTAGCCAAAGGTCCTTCAATGCAGAAAGAAAACACTGGCAAAGATCCAGAAAAAATAAAGACTCAGCTACAGCATATAAACAACCAATATGACATTTTAGACAAATGCAGATGCCAGATCTATCGACACATTTAGAAGACGAGAGTTGGGTGTTTGGGGGCATCATTAAATCTTAGGCCCATGGATCTAGAGCTAGATGAGACCTCAGAAGCCATAAAGTCCAGCACTCTCATTTTACAGGAGAGGAAACTGAGGGCCCCAGCTCCAACCTGCATGTTTGTAGATCAATTAGCAAACATTTATGAGGCTTCTGTCATATGCCAGGTGCTGTGGTAGGCACTAGATGGCGAAAATGATTCCCACCAGGAGGATATGGCTTCTTGACTCCAAGGTCAGTGCACTTCCTTGACCCTTCCTGAAAGGGTCCCCTCATGGTGTGCTAAGAAGTTAATGCTAGAGTCTCTAGCCCTGAGAAACAAATACCTTGTGGCTTAGGGAAGGACTTGCCACGATTATAGTTATAATGCAAACAGTGTAACTTCCCCAATATGCAGATGGATTCTGGATCTCATCTATTTGTGAGTGGCCTCCAAGCAATGCGAATCACAACCCCATCATGCCCACCCATCCTGTGCCTACTGTTGGCCATGCTTTTCCATATGTTCTCTTCAGAGGGTCCATGCAAGGTGAGGGAACATTTCCTAGGTTTTTCCTGACCTCAAGAGGGCACCAGTGGAATGCTTGGGGGCTGTCCATTTGTCATTCCACTTGACCAGCCCATCTTCTCCTCCTGTCACGCCATTAGTGGATGACATCCTTTCCTCTGGTTCTTAACCAGAGAGTGTATTTTTGTTAATTATATTGTACTTGGGACTCCTCATCTCCCCAACCTCTCTTAAATAACATGTGTTTTTTATAAAGGAACAGTTCGGACTCAAATAGAATGCTTTCACTTTGTTCAAGGCTGACCCTGTTGTTTTCATGACCGTCATGTTAGAAGTCTCAATGTCATTAGTGCCATAGGACAAGGCACAATTGGCTCTTTGGGAAAGTTTATTAGGAAAGATCTCAAGGCATCTTCACAAGATTTGATTTTGTTTCTTGATTTTTTTTTTTAAACAAAGTTCCTTCAGATGACTTACCACAGCTACATTTCCATAACACATCAAACCATCTCCTTCATAACCATCCTGGCAAACACAGCTCCAGAGGCCAAAGGAAGTGGACTGGCAGGTGGCCTGAAAAAAGGAAGGTGACAGGAGATGGTTTTCCTTCACTGGCATTGACTAACCATTTATAATGTGCCTGATACTAAACTATGTCTGCCCTCAAAGAGCTTACATTCTAATGGAGACAAACATGGAAATAATGAAGTATATACAAGAAATACACAGAAGATATCCATGTGCATAAGGAGACAGCTGGAGGAGCTGTGATTTTGTTAATTTGGGGAACTCTCAGTATGGAAACTCTCCACCAATGCAGCCTGAAGCCAGTCAATATTTGAATACATAATTCTTTTTTGTTGTTGTTTAGTGATTTTCAGTTGTGTCTTGGCAGAGATACTGGAGTGGTCTGCCATTTTCTTCTCCAGCTCATTTTATAGGTGAGGAAACTGAGGCAAACAAGGTGACTTGCCCAGGGCCACACAGCCAGTAAGTGTCTGAGGCTGGATTTGAACACAGGAAGATGAGCATTCTTGATTCCTGGTCTAGCACCCTATGCACTATGGCGCCATCTAGCTGCAGACTAGGGAGGTGCATAAGGCACATAGAAATTAAGTTACCTTCCCACTTCCCAGGGTCACACAGATATTAAGATCTAGAGGGAAGAATCTGATCATAGGATTTTGAATTGGAAGACATCTCAAAGGACGTTATTCCCCCTTCCTCTCTCTCTCACAAAAAAGCTCCAGTCATTCCCTCTTCCCTCTGAGATCAAACAAATTCTTCTGTTGAGTTTTAAAGCTCTTACAACTTGGTTCCAACTTACCTCAGTTTTTTTTAGCTGTAAAATGAGGGAGGCAGATCCTCCTACCTCCAAATCTATGATCCTTCTTTTCCAAACTTATTACACATTACTCTTCTCCTTGCTTTGGGTAATCCAATCAAACTGGTCTTCTGTATATTTCTCACACAGAAGAGCCCATTTCTAACCTCCAGGCTTTTCCTCCAGCTGTGCCACATGCCTAGAATGCCTTACCCCTCTTTATCACCATCTCAGAAAATTCCTCTTGTTTTTTCACAATTCAGTTCAAGTAACTCGTTATATGTGAAATATTTCCTGATCTCCCTCAAATAACTAGTGCATTCCCTCCCTAATGACTTTTACTTAGCTATACTGTATTTCATGTGTATTTATCTGGTATATTAACATATACGTCTTGTTGTCTCCTCATAGAATATAAGCTCCACGAGAGGAGGAGCTATTTTATTTTTGGTATTTGTGCCCCCAAACCTGGCACATATTGGGCATTTAATAAATACTTACTGGTTGTTTGAGTCCAATAGAACATAGTCAGAAACTGCCATCACCATTTATCTTTGTGTTCCCAGGATTTCACCCATAACAGGGGCTTAATAAATGTTGGCTGAATCACTGAAAACCCTATGCTTCTATTAACTCATTTGATCCTTGCAGCAAACCAGTGAGTTGCGTATTACAGGTTTCATTAGCCCCATTTTACATATGGGGAAATTGAGGCTCAAATGACTAAGGTCTAAAGACTTGGGTGGCAGAAGGACTTTCCAGGGTCACTCAGCTGGCAAATGGCAGAGCCAAGATTAGAATGTGAATCCTGTGATCTCTGCTTTCTACCTTGCTACTCCTCCCCAATAAAAGCTACTCACCAGGGGATGACATTTCCTTGTTTGTTCCAAGCATGACATTACAGGTTCACAGTCCATCCCATTGCCTCGGAATCCCTTCTTACACTCACAGGTGTGCTGCAATTCCAGAATGGGGCATGAGACTAGTTATTTAAACCATTAGTTTCTCTGGATTTTTAAAAAAGCACAATAAAAATGTCACAATTTCGTGGTCACAAATGGATATAGTGACCTTCACCAATACATAGAATAGTTGACAATCACATAGTGCTTGTGGCTTCCCAAAGTCCCTTGCCTGCCTTATCTCATTTGAACCTTGAAACAAGCCTATGGGGTTGATACTGAAGATTTTATTATCCCTATTTTTAAAATTTATTTTTAGTTTTCAACATTCGCTTTTATAAGATTTTGAGTTCCCAATTTTTCTCCCTTCTTCCCCTCTTCCCTCACCAAGACAGTGTATAATCTGATATAGGCTATACTTGTACAATCTATTATCCCCATTTTACAGCTGGTGAATTGGAGGCTCAGAGAAGTTCAATGACTTTTCCAGGGTCACACAGTTAACAAGCATCAGAATTGGGATTCCATCACAGGTCCTCTTTCCTCCCAGCCCATACTCTATCCATCAATCAACAAGAATCTATGAAACTCTATGTGCCAGGGACTGAGCTAAGGTCTGGGGATACAAAGAGAGGTAAAAAAACAAAACAAAGTATGGCTCCTCCTCTTACAAAGTTCCCATTCTAATGGGGCTGCCAACCTGCAAATTACTATGTACATGTAAGATATTCAGTGTAATGGAAGGTAACCTCAGAGGGACTGAGGCGGGTGTTGAGGAAGGGGCTCCTGCAGAAGGTAGGATCTTGACCGATGTTAAAGGAAGCCAGGGAGGTCAAGAGGTGGAGATGAGGAGGGAGAGCATTCCAGGCAGAGGGGATGGCCAATACAAAGACAAGGAATCGGGAGACAGAGTATTATCTGTCATCCCACGCTCCCTACTTCTCTTGCAAAGTTATTTCAAGGTTAAATGAGATAATGTATTTAAAGTACTTTGCAAACCTTACAATCCTATAGAAACATCAGTTACAATGATTATTATCATAGTTATTTTTCACCTTCATTTTGCAGATGAAGACACTGAGGCAGAGCCATGTTAAGTGACTTGTCCAAGGTCACACAGCTACTAATTGTCAGAGGCAGAATTTGAATTGAGTTTTTCTAGACTCCAAGGCCAGTGCTCTTTCCATTATATCTCCTTAGTACTGGGGGCTTGGGAAGCCGGGCAGATTTCAGACACATTGGTCTCTTCCTGCCAGGTGCTCTTTCTAAAGACCTTTTTTTCCTGGCTATTTGGTGTTGGTAGTGAATGCCCATTTCCTTTTCTGGAAACATTGTGGAATTCCGTAGCACAGGAGAGAGTGCTTTGCCCTTAAGATCATCTACTTGGACCTCCAGGGTTAAAGATTAAAAAAAAAAACAACCCAAGGTTTAAAGCAATTAAATGACCTTCTCATTCTTGCAGAATTGGCAGTCAGGGCTTCCATTCCCATCTTTTGACTCCAAGTCCAAATGCTGCTCTAACTAAGAGTCATCGATAGGGGTTTTCTGTAATTGGGGCAAATGGTCCAGTGGTTGGCATTGTGTTCTCAGCTGAGGAGGGGAAGGGACATCCTTCACTATGGGGAGATGACATCCCAAGGATCTTTGTACAAGGTTGTGGGGCTGGGGAGCTCACATCTGCCCTGCCCACTGGTTGCTTCCTGTTTTAACTAATTATTCATGTTAAATAGATGCTAAATTATGTTGTTTCTGCCATGCTGAAGGACTTCCAAGTACTGTTGGTGCCCTGGGGCAAGGCTCCTATTACCCTGCTCTGCTAATGGTAACAGTAATAGCAGCCAGTACTTATGTAGTGCTTAAAGATTTACAAAGCATTTTACATATTAACTCAGAACATTGCAACAACCCTGTGAGGCAAGGCCTATCAGGACCCCCACTTTACAGATAAGGAAACTGAGGTCAAGAGGGGTTGAAGTGACTTGCCAGGGTCACATAGCTAATTTTATTTGATCATTACAACAACCCTGTTAGATAGGTGCCATCATTTCCCCTGTTTTACAGTGGAAGAAATAGAGGTAGGCAGGAGGAAAGTGACTTGCCCAGGGTCACACAGCTAGTAAGTGTCTGAGTTGATGTTGAATCTTTTCAGTCAGGTCCAACTCTGAGTGCATTTCAGGGTTTCTTACTTCAGCTTATTTTACAGATGAGGAAACTGAGGCAAACAGGGTTAAGTGACTTGCCCAGGGTCACATAGTGGATAAGTGTCTGAGGCCAGATTTGAACTCAGGAAGATGAGTCTTCTTCCTGACTCCAGACCTGGCATTCACACTATGGCACCACCTAGCTGCCCATAACTAAAGCACATTCCATCCTACTTTAGAAAATGGTACCATGGCTAAGCCGGCTTCTCGTCTGATGCCTGACTGTCACTTACCTGGCCAGGACCTACATACAGGCAGGTTGCATTATCGTGACAACCTCCAAAGTTGGGGAGCAGACAGTTGTTAATTGCTGTGCAGTCTCTTCCATCCCCAGTCCATCCAGGCTGGCAGACACACATGTGGGTTCCTACACCAGTTTTAACACATTCTGCCTATGGAATTGAACAAGACAAGACAAAGCTCACTAGAACCTTTGGCATGGTCATAGGGATAGGGACAGGATCCATGATGTCACTGGTATAGGGAATTCCAGGTAAGGAAACTCTCTCTACCAACACAGGTTGGCAACTTAGAGCCAAAGAGAGCTGTCTAGGACATTGAGGGGTTAAGTGACTCTCCCAGGGTCATGCAGACAGTAAATGTGATGGGAAGGACTTTAAATCGAGTCTTCCTGGCTCTAAGGTTGGGCTATATCCATGATACAATATTTCCCCTCTATCATTATGCTCACGTGACTCAAAAACAAACAAACAAAAAATCAAACCCAAGACTGGGAATTCCAACCTTGCTCTCTTCTCTGTCCCACCCCTTGTAACTTCCAGCCCATACATGGGAATTCTCACATTGCTGCTGCAGCCTCCTGGGATGGTTCCTGCACAAGAGTCTACTTCTGTACAAATGGTCCCATCGCCCTCATATCCTTGTTTGCAGACACAGCTGAAAAACAGGATTGTGCTCAGATATGGAATCAGAGGAGAGTTCTTGGCAGTCATATGACCCAACCTCCCAGCCAGTCCAGTAGATCCCCCCACAACATAGGTTATCTAGGCTGGAACACCTCCACTTGTGAAATGCCTTATTTGGAAGTATCTTGTTGCATTTGGGGGGCATTTCTATGAAAGTTTTTACTTATACTGAGTTGAACCTGCTCCCCTCTCCTTCCACCAGCGATCAATGTCTACTCCCATTCTGATATGTTAAGCTCTTGAAATACACAAATAGGCAATTATCATCCTTTCCCCAAGTCATCTCTTTAAAAAAATCAGACAGTCCCGGTTCTAATTTTCATACAACATGGTTCCTAGACCTTTTGCTATTCTGCTAATCTTCCTTAATACATAATTCAGTCTTCAGATACCCCCCCCTTAAAATGGGATAGCCAGAATGGAACAAAAGACTGGAGGGACAGACTGATGAAGGCAGGGCACAATGGGACAATTACCTTCCTTGAATTGGACACTCATTGAAAGAGGAATTCTCTCCAGGAAGCATTTCTAATACATTTCATAGTAAAAAGGAGGGATATGGTGACCCATTCAACCCAGCTCTAATTTGCTCAATAAGGCTTTAGTGGCTACAGAAAGCAAAAGAGTTTCTGAAGAGGCTGGAAAATTGGAGACAGGAAATTTCCTGTCCTCTAAGAGACTCTGTCAATGGCAATGCTAGTTAAAAATATATTCATTTGTAAAATCTCACAAGAGAGGATAGTGGGAAATTATGAGCCACCTTCCCCTGCAAAACAGTGAGAAACAGGTGGTGCAGTGAATAGAGCACTGGCCCTGGAGTCAGGAGGACCTAAATTCAAATCTGGCCTCAGACATCTAACACTTACCAGCCATGTGACCTTGGGTAAGTCATTTAACCCCAATTGCCCTGCATTTCCCCCTCCAAAAAAATAAAAATAAAAAAAAACCACAAAATAGTGAGGTAAAAAAGGTTTAAAGATATTTTGGCCAAAGATCCAACTAACCAAAATCATTCTGAGGATGTTTAATGATGAAAATATAAAGAGGATAACAAACACAAAAATTTGAAAAAATAAAAATCAAATGCAACAGATTCTTTTCACTCTCAAGGACAATGAATCCATCCCCTTTGGACTGTGATAGCATGGACTGAAATGCACTACATGAAAAGTGGATATGGGAGAAAGGAGAAGAAAGGACAGCAAAAGCAGTTGGAGTGGGCCAAGTAGAGAGAAGGTTGATGCTGGAGGTGATGCAATGATGAGGACATATTTTTTTAATATAGCTGAAGGAAAGGAAGGTGGCAAGGACTTGAAATGAGTTTAAGTCACTATTATCTTCCTCCCTGATCCCAGCAAAAAGGATGATTAAGAAAATAATGTTATTTTGTTCTTTGTTCTCAAAGAGGACCATGATACTAGGAAGATGATGCCATGACTTGCAAGTGAATTGGATTTAAGTGAGAGAGGGCTGTGCAAGGTCACCAGCCTCACTTTCTGTTCTGGAGCCAACTGGGTCCAGTGGTAAGATATAGATCCAGGTGATTGGAGATGACCCCTGCCCTGACATGTACATTCTTGCTGAAGGATGACAATGACCTCCTCAGTGGTGGTCCAGAGACAAAATTGCCCCACTAAAGGAAGGGCAGCAAGAGAGGGTATTTCTATCAAAATCTTCTACAAAGATCTACCAGCTTCCATTTTTTTTCTGGAAGGAATTTGTGATTAAGGAGAGTACTGCCCTCATATTCTATTGTTTCTGTCTGATTCCAGAGCAAAGTCCAAGGTTTGGCTCTCTGGTCAGCAACCTTACACAGGGAGCCCCCAAAGTACTGGCACAGTCTTAAGATGCACTAAGATTTTGGGGGCACCCTGTATATTAACCTTAACTACTCATAGCATCAGGGTCAGGGGCTTATTAGATATGGACATTGGTATGTAAACAATCTCTCTTGTGGACTGTCCTTAAGAGAAAGTGAAAACCCCTGACTGATGTAAACCAATTTAAAAGGAAGAGAAGTATCAGATACAAATTTAAAATGAGTATCTTTGGACCCCAGAGAAAATCAAGGAGGGAATCCTTTCTCTGCTGTCCTAGAAAACACATTCAGAGAGTTAGAGTTAGGATAATATTTCTACTAAGGCAGATGGCTACCCTTCTCCAACAGGATGACAAGTCTTTCCTAATTTAGCCAGGCTGGTCCTCAGATGTCAGACAGATCATCAACAGAGGAAGCTTTTTCAACTTGTCAGAGCTTGTATTTTCTCAAAGCCTTCAAGAATCCAAAAGACTAAAGTAAACAACAGTACTCTTCCTGCTCTTTGATGGGTGGGGGAGAAAAGAGGTTTTTATAATTCGAAGCAGAAAGAAGATGGGGGGGGCCTTCTCAGCAAAAAGCATGGCCAAGAAATATATAAACATCTAACAATCCACACGCCTGCTTTCTCATCTCAATAAAATCTCTGTGAGAAACATATATATGCACTGAAGACATTCTTGATAAAGAGAGGTTTTAAGGTGGGGAAAAGACAGACTTGGAATTAAAATTCTATAATCAATTAATCAATTAAAAGGTAGACATTAAATTTAAGTTATACATTAAATAAATTAAGAAGCATTAATTAATTGAAAGCTATAAAGAATTCAGAAATCCATTCCATTTGTGCTTGTTGGTTAATAAAAAAGCATTAGTTTTTGTTATAGTAAAATATTCTCTTAAAGGTCTTCCTCCAGTTAGTAGTCTCCTGTGTAATGTGTTAGAATCATGCAAGATTCCCTTTGACATGTAACAACTGAGATGGTTTTGTTTTATGGTGATTGTGAGGTGCAAAATGGGAAAATACATGTTCTTCAGGGGTGGTTAGCAGTAGTGTGCTGGCAAATGTTTAACAACCAACTTTCTAAAAAAAAAGGTAGGCAGGGCACACTTTTAAATTTAATCCACATTATTAACATTTTCTCCCTCACTTTCTTAAATTTAGATAATCAACAAAACAATAACTCAAGCTCTGACTTGCAGCATTTGTTGATTACTTAGGTGTAAATGTTCACATTGAAAATCTAAAGCAACTTCAAGTTGGCTGTTATAGCCCCTGTTGTGGAAGTTACATGGCACAGAGTTCAAATGCAAGAGGGATCTGCTATAGGAGAGAGGAGACCCTAAAAGCTCCTGTTTGCTGATGACACTATGTTGAGAGCATCATGCCCTGGAATACTGCAAAGCCTCCTAAATGACATCCACAAATATTTAAAAGAATTGACTTAAAAATCCATGTGGGAAAAACCAAGTAGATAAAGGTTGCTTATTGTCCAGATCACAGTATATAGTTGGATTGACAACATATAGAGATAACAAGCTAGTACATAAATATTGGACAGACACTGAAAATAGATTATGACCCTGGCCCAGAATTGGACAAAAGAAAAAGAGCAGGATGGTTTTTTTAAAAATAAATAAATTAATTAATTTTCTTGTTTACATCCTTCATTTTCATGACATTTTGAGTTACAAATTTTCTCCTCATCTTTCCCCTACCCAACACCTCAAAACAGCCATCCCATAGTATAACCCCTCCCCCAATCTGCTCTCTCCTATGTCCTCCCTCTCACCCCTCTGCCTTTCCGGTAGGGCAGGATGGATCTCCCTCCCACAGCGCTTATATATCTTAGTTCCCAGTTGGATGTAGTTAATAAAATACACACACACACACACACACACACACATATATTTTAACATTTGATTATAGAACTTTAGATTCTAGATTCTTTCCCTTCTTCCCTCATCACCCATCCCCATTGGAAGAACAAGCAATTAAATATAGGCTGTACATGTATAATTATGCAGAACATCTCCACAGTGTGCTTGTTGTGAGAGACTGGATATATGTCCCTCCTTCCTATCCTGCCCTCCCTGAATTCTATTCTCTACCCTGTCCCTGTCCCTGTCCCTTTACAGAAGTGTGTACTTCCAGCAACCCTCCCCCCAACCCTGCCCTCCCCTCTGTCATCCCACCTCTCATCCCCATCCTTCCTACTCTCCTGTGTGGCAAGATACCCAGTTTAGAGTTTATGTCATTCCTTCCCTAAGCCAAATTCAATGACAGTAAGGTTGACCTTTTCCCTTTTGCCTCCCTGTTCTTCCCCTCCATTTTAAGAATTATCCCTTGCCTCTTCTATATGAGATGATTAACTCCATTCTGTCTCCTCTCATTCTAATCCTCTTCCATCTCAGAATTTCACTTTTTAAAGTATCATCCCTTCTTATTCAATTGATCCTGTGTCCTCTATGTACTCATATACACAGACACTCAGATATGTGTTCATACACATATATAAACCCTCCCATATAGACATATGTGTATGTATACATATGTGTGTATATATGTGTATGTATGCACACATATATACATACATATGTATACATACATATGCACACATACATACATACATATATACACATATATATGTATACATACATATATATACATATATGTGTATGTATATATATGTGTGTGTGTGTGTATATGTATATATATATATATATATA
>JAQQSU010007429.1:0-13225 GCA_028627135.1 Pseudochirops cupreus
CTAATTGGGTTTCCACAATATTCAAATTGTTTCTTCCTGGCAGTTTGCAATACCTTCTCCTTGGTCTGGGGATTCCAGAACCTTGCTGTAACATTTCTAGGAGTTTTCTTTTGGCGATCTTTTTCAAGAGGTGATTCGTGAATTCTTCCAAGTTTTATTTTGGCCACTGGTTCTAGGATATCTGGGCAATTTTCCTTGAGAATTTGTTGAAAGATGCTTTCTAAGTTCTTTTTTTGATCATGGCTTTCTGGTAGCCCAACAATTTTTAAGATGTCTCTCCTGGATCTGTTTTCCAGGTCAGTGGTTTTTTCAAGGAGATATTTCACATTGCTCTCTATTTTTTCATTTGTTTGGATCTGTTTGATAGTATCTTGATTTCTCATGAAGTCATTTGCTTCCATTTGCTCCACTCTAATTTTGAAGGAATTATTCTCTTCAGAGTGCTTTTGAGATTTTTTCTCCATCTGGCAAAGTCGACTTTTTAAGGCATTCTTCTCCTCATTGGCTTTTTGGGCCTCTTTTGTCATTTGAGTTAATCTATTATTTAGGGTCTTAATTTCTTCAGTCAGATTGCTGACTCTTTTTTCATGATTTTCTTGCAACATTCTTATTTCTCTTCCCAATTTTTCTTCCACTTCTCTCATTTGGTTTTCAAAATCTTTCTTCAGCTCATCTCTAGCTTTAAGGCAAATTTTCATGTTTATTGGAAGCACCTGGTGGGGGAACTCTGGCTGTGTTGTCCTCCTCCTTCTCTCTGCCTTGATCCTTTTTTTCCCCAAAGAAGGAATCTAGGGTTTGGTTTGCTGTTCTTACTTTGCTTCTTATGGTTATTCTTATTCATGGTTGGTCAGTCCGTGATTTTTTTTTTAATCTCTGTGGAGCTCTGCTTCCAGAGGGGAAATCTCTATCCCAAATCACTGGGGTCCTTCCAACTGCCAGAGCTCTCAGGGAGTTGCTGGGTCCCTCCCCCACTTCTGGCTCACTGCAGGAAAAAGAAACACAAGACCAAAGCCCAAGACCACAATCTGGATCCAGGCTGCTCAATGGGAGAGCACTTGGTCTCTGAATGATTGCTTGGTCCCCCTGCAGTCTGCAAACAGATAGCACTGAAGCCTCAATGTAGAGGCGGGTGCAGGACCTCCACTTTTTGCTTCTCAGCCCTGGAGGCGTTTTGGCCTGACTGCTTTTCTTCCCCAACCTCGCAAGTTCCACTGACCTAGTTCTGGACACTGCTGCAGCTGCTGCCAATCCGCTCACCTGAAGCTCCAGCCGGGACTCAGCAGCTCTCATCCAGCCGCCCCCAGGGCACAACAGGCCAGCCTGGTTTCAGTTCGCAGTGCTGATATGGTTCTTCATAACCGAGATGACTTTAGTGGAAAGTATATTTGTGTGGGTTTTGGAGTTCTAGGATTAGTTTAGAGTCATATTTTATGGGTATTTTGGGGTGGCTATGTGAGAGCTGCAATATGTTGCTGCTCCTACACCGCCATCTTGGCTCCGCCCCCCTGTGTATACTCTTCTTCCCCAGGAGGGTGGTCCATTCTTCATTCTTTAAGAGGATTGATAATATCACAAGGATAATGTTAAATGAGGAAGAGTTATACCAGGTAATCAAACTCACTTTCTTTTCCAGTCACCAGAGTACAGTGGGAGGACATAAGTTAAAACTAGAAGTGCTGACCTCTTGAGAGATGAAATTATTAGGGATAACAAGTTTTCTTTACACAAAATGACTTGAGATGGTACTAAGAAAACAATCCTCTTATAATTAAAGTGCTTTAGGGAAGTATTATACTTCTTACACTTAGCTCAGAGTTTATCTTTATTTAAAAATGATCAATAGAAAGACCAAACTTTGGCATAGAACTATGAGAGGGAGATTGAACTTTTGATCTCACCATCTTTAGTCAGGGACAAAGTAGAGGATTAGGTTGTTAAACAAATACAAAATCAGGTTACAGAAAATATAAGATCAGTGTTTGATTTTTTTTTTCATCTGATCACTTTAGTTCATTGAAGACAGCTACGTTATAGCTTTCTAATTTTTTTTTCACTTGGGTTACCATTCAATAATAATTACTTCCCTTTTTCCTCTGTCTTTTACTGTTCAAAATAATTTCCTTTTCTAAGCATGTTTGTCTTTTCCCTGTAATTAGTAACCATTAGGCTCTCACATTAAGTAACTTTTCTCTTATTTTCCTCTTAGGCCTTCGTAGCTCAAAAAGCAATAATAACTTTCTGTTTTTATTGGAATACATCAACTAGCCTTGCTTAAATTTATTCTGAGCTTTAGCCCTTTGGGAAATGATGAGAAAAATTCCTGGGATGCCATCCTTAAATGGTAGAAGATCAGGAAAAACTCTCAGATGTCTATCTCTCACTCACATTTAGCTAATAATCCATCACTCTTAGAAGTAAATTTTAGCTCAAAAACTTAAATCTCATCTCAGAAATTTACCCAACTAACTGTTTACTTAATAAAACTGCCTTTCTCTTCTTAAAATCTTATTTTTAAAATTGAAAGAGTGAGAATACTAACTATGCCATTCAATTTTCTTTTTTATTTGCCCAGAATCTATTTATTGTCTGTAATACTTTTTTTCTCATTTATTTAAGGCTATATGCAGCCTATTTTATATTCTGTTCAGTCTATACCCACTAGTTGCCTGACGTGCATACATAAGACTAATGATTTAGAACTGGAAAGATCATCTAAACTTCTTCTTTACCTCAGTGAGAGGAAAAGTATGGTCCAAGCAGTAAAATTACTTTTCTGAAATCATTCAGGTTAAAAATCGGCCAGACCGTGTTTTGAACTGCTGTATCTAACTCCCATCCTGGTTTCTTCCCATTAAAGAATAGTGCTTGACAACTGCAATAAGAAAAGCATTTTCAGATTATTCAAGCCAAGTCAACAAATTGTGGCCATACCGTATTAAGTAACATATTACATTAATTCCTGAGACCAGTATAGAATACCTGACTATTGCTGGTATATGAAGGTCTCCAAATTAGAAAAATAAGAAGCAAATGAGGTAAATAACAATTGTTAATGTGTTATTAATAAAACAAAATTGATTAATAATTAAATATTATATTGCGTTGATTGTCATAATTAATTAATATTAGCAATTGTAATGAGAGCAGAGGTAGCAGTAAAAAGATAATTATTTTTTCTCAGTTACATCGTCTTTCCTGTATCACTTGTGTCATATTATTCCTCATCCTTATCTCCTGACAGGTCAGGATTCTGTTCTCCCTCTTTTTGGTTTTTGTTTTATTTTGCTTTTTTATTTTTGTTTTGTTTTCTTAAAGTAGTTTTTTTTATTCTTTGAAAGAATACTTTATTTTCTCTGATTACACATGGAGAGGAAATCTTTTTCCTGTAGTGTAGGCATACTTATCCATTTTTTCCCAATTTATTTAGTGATTGGATAACAATTTAAAATAATTGCTTTCCTATGTAGTGTTGTATATTTTCTTTAATGCATTTAAGAAAACTATTCTGAGAAAGGAGAGAGAAGCTAAAGGGAAAGGTCATTATTTTGTCCCTGGATCCCTCCATGGTTTTATTATGTACATGGACAAGTTGCCTGTCTTTTGTATCTATCCCTAGTTTTTGTTTGTTTGCATACTGTACATATTTCGTAGATTTTACTTTCCTAAAACAACAAGGATCATTGTATTTTCATCTTTATATTCCTAGTCCTTATTATATTGTGACTAACAATAGACTTTCAATTGAAATTTGCTTATTTAAATGCAATTGGACTCCCAGACATATACTTTTCCTTCCTTTTACTGTCCTACTTGCACCACTGAACAGCTTTCAGGAATAGTTTCCAGTGGTTCTCAACCTTTCTAACGCTGCGACCCTTTAATTCTCTTTTGTGGTCGTATCTGCATATGGGCAATCCCGCCTGGAGACGGATAGAGGAGCCATGTCTCGGTTCCTAAGACCATTGGAAATACCTGTTTTCCCATGGCCTTAGGCAACCCCTGTGAAAGGGTCTTTCAACCCCCAAAGGGGTCATGACCCACAGGTTGAGGACCGCTGGTATACACAGTAAATAACAGGCCATGTTCTCCAACCTATTAAAAATATGTATAAAATGAAGTTGTTGAACTAGGTAGCATTTAATTTCCTCTCCAGTTCTAGTGCTGTGACCTTTGTATCCTATAAACTCAAAAACATTCTCAGAATTGAAAATTTTTGATTCAGTGTGATTTTGTTTCATCATCTATAGTATGAATGAAGGATCCTGTTTACAGGATATAATTAAATGTTGTAGGATGACATATTGATAGTGAGTAAACAAATGTCTTCCTTATTATTCTACCAACGACATGGAAATTATTCTGAGCTCTTGGATATTTAAACTGTTGTGCAAACTAGTAGGCCCTCAGGTTCAATTTAGATTACCTCTAATTATTCAGAAATATTTGAATATACAATGGAGCCCATTCTATTCCCAAGTCCTCTGAGTCCAAAGAATGCTGATGTTCCCCAAAGAATACTCAATTCAAAACCTACCTTAAAAATTAAATAATGTATTCTTAAAACTGCCTGAATTTCAGTCTCTGTTAGGGAAATAATACAAATATGAATATAAATAATTTGAAAAGTATGGTAATTATTTTAAAATATACAATTAACTCCTGTTAGCAATATATGTAATACATGAATTTACAAAGGCCACATGTAAATGCATATATGTATACACACATATTTTCTGAAGTGTTGTTTTGCTAGAAGTATTGAAACAGCTGAAAAAACATTGCAATTTGAATGCCCTAAATGGTTTCATTCTTTTTTTTTTTCCTTTTTGGTGGGGGGAAGGCAGGGCAATTGGGATTAAGTGACTTGCCCAAGGTCACACGACTAGTAAGTGTTAAGCGTCTGAGGCTGGATTTGAAATCAGTTCCTCCTGACTCCAGGGCTGATGCTCTTTTCATTGCATCACATAGCTGCCCCCTTAGCTTCATTCTTTAAAAAAAAAATTTGGCAAGTTAAAATGTGTGTCTGCACATTTCTCTCAATATCTACTAATGTTTATGAAGTATCCTTCAAGTCACAAAATGTAGAGTATTATGTAAAATTAATGTCTCAGATAATAATAACCTTTTCTTGTTTAAACTGCATAACTTTCCCCTGGGCCAGCTACTCTGGCCATAAATACAATGCGATGAATCCTACAATTATTTCAGAAGCTAACCAGAGAAATACAATGAGCATTTTAAGGCCAGAATGCATTACAATTCAAATTATCATTCTGACCTGGAGTTTTTTCTTTTACAAATGGATAAAGACATACATTTACAGAGACTCTGATAAATTATCTATAATTTGAAACTTTAAAACTTACAGTTATCTCTGTTCATAAACACTTGAGTCTTTTGTGCATCATCCAGTGCATAATAGGCCCTTAGTCAATGCTTCTTGACTGACTGACTTAAAAATGTGAAGTACATTTAAACAAATGGGTCTGCAAAATCAGGTAAGCTTTACTAACTTGAGATTTTAAAACCAGAGCAAAAGCAGTTTAGGTTCTACTGATCTACATTCTTCCTACCGGAGGACAGTTTTGATTAGAAAAGAGTGAGGAATTGAGAGAAATTATTTTTAATTAACCATGATTCGGGGAGATGCAGATTTTCCTTTTTTTTCCTTAATCATTATCTCAAAGCATCAACCTCAGAAGGCTAAGCTGACTTTCTCCTCCATCTAGAATGGACCTGGGTTAGGTAGCTATTGAGTTCTGCTCAGGCTTGACCAGGACATAAAATCTTTGAATAAATTGCCCAAGACTGGGAGGAACTTGGGAGTGAATGACAAGATCAAAGTTCAGATCAGCCCTCATTGTAATATTCATTCTTTCATTAATTGTTAACCAATCAGAGTTCATTGTCAACCTGTGGAATATCTAGTCTTGAAGGGCACAAAGGACTGTGAGCACACTACCAAGATTATCTTTGACCTATGCGAGAAATGGTCAAATTTTATTAAAATGCTAGTATCATTAAAAATTATTACATTGCCCAGAAATTATACATCTCAAAACTTTTTAATTGCCACAATTGTGGTCAACAACAAAGGGATTAGAGAGCTGCACTCTAGATTCTTAACAAAACAAAAAGCCTCCTCTATATTAGGACCATATGGATAGTTCTCCACAAGGAGAGTTCTCGGTTAGGAATTTGGCTATGATTTTTATGAGCAATTAGACTTCTCTTGGCAAGTTTATATGTTCTGTCTATTTTTACTGTTTAAACCACAATTTTCTAACTTTCACTCTCTCAACAGGGAATTATGTCAAATAGAAGTGTCTACCTGAAAGAGATCCCTTGAAATAAGCTGTATGGGGATAAAAGAAAAACTAGTGTACACAGCAAATGTCTGAAGAAGCGTGAGGGAAGAGGGGTGGATTTCTAGGAAATCCTTTCAGGGTTCTTTGTTTGAAATGAATTACTGGACTCCAGTGTCAGGGTTCTCTTTCAGAGTACTCTAACTGCCAGCAGGGGCAATCGGTTACTCACCCAACTAATTGATGCTGGCATACCTTTTAGAACAGAAAAGTTCATGGCTCTGAGTTACAAACAGAAAAGTTTATTAAAGTCTCTCTACGGGGAAGCCTTAAAGCAATATCCTAAGGCAGGCTTTCCAGGTATCTCCAAGGCTTAGATCTTATATAACCCTCAGATCCATCTACCACACGTGACAGAGCCCAGCTGAACAGAAGTGTGAGAGGGGGAGTGCAATTACGAGGGTTTGAAGGCCCCAGGGTGTGGAGAAGCCAATCAGGAACAGCAGGTAACGCCATGCAAGAGAATCTTGAGCAATGCAGTATACCCTGGCTGGGGAAAGTGCAATATGCTCTGACCTCCACATGACCCAACTAATTCCCAGGCCTCAAACACTTCCCTGTGGCATGATACAACCACTTGCAATCTTGCACATATTTTCTGAACCTCACACTCAAGCTATCTTTTGGCAGAGTTACAAAAGTTTATTGTTATGCTGACTTTGCAGCAGGCAGGAGAGGCGGGGTAAGGGAACCTGCAAGCTTACAGCAATCTAAGGCAGAGTTATAAAGTTTAATGTTACACTTTGCAGCAGGCAGGGGAAGGTTAAGGGTAGCCTACAAAGTGCAGGGGATAAAGATACAGTTTTAAAGCCATAAAACTGTCAGTCAAAGGTTAATTAAGGTAACTAGGTGGGTAAAGGTGGAGTTAGGGGGGAGTTTTGGAGGAGTTTATGAGTGATCAGTGCTTAAAGGACATGCACTTTTTATATCAATTGCAAAGTCATATTGCCCATAATTCACTGGGACATCCCCCAGCGGGGGGGGCTACAAGGAGGTGTAGTTTTGCCTTCTGAAATCACTAGGTTACTTTTGGTCAAGGATGAATGAGATAGGTCCAATATGGCTGTTGGGAGTATAGGCTTGATTGTTCTAAGTTTGGAAGCTAGACTGACTAGGGATTCAGGAGGTACCATGTTGGGAGGGAGTTATCACTTCTGATAATGTTGTTCAAGGATCTTGGGTGCAGGTGGCCACTTAGAACAAAGAAGCTCTCTAAACTAAGAGTTTGTTTATGAAATGCATGGCATGGTTACTGTATCTAGGCAGACTGCTAGCTCAGGGAAAAGACTTTTAGGCTGGGGGCAGGGAAGAGGAAGAGTTAATGTCTTGAGGGAAGTGTGACTTTTACAACTTAATTACACAGGCTTATTACAAACTGATGTTACATACATAGGTACCCAAACACAGGTGAGATTTACAAACTGAGATTACAGACAAAAGCATCCCAGACCCCGTCAGTATGAAGGATCAAAGCATAAGTTTAGAAGAAAATAACAATGTAAAAACAGCAACAAAGACCTGCCTATCGCTCCCCCAAAGAAAAAAAATTCTAATTTCAATGAAGAAAATAAAGAATTACTGGAAGAGATAAAAATGAGATGTTTGGTAGAGGAAAAAAATGTGAAAATAAATGAGAATGATGCATGAAAATTAGAGAAAGAGAATTACCAGCTTGGTAAAACAGGCACACAATATTGAAGAAAATAGCAACTTAAAAAAATAATTGGGGATAGATTCAAGATGGTGGAGTAAAGACAGAGACTGGCTTGAGCTCTCCCCCAAATCCCTCCAAATACCTGTAAGAATGACTCCAAACAAATTGTACAGCTACAGAACCCACAAAATGACAAAGTGAAGCAAATCTCTAGCCAAAGAAAGCCAGGAAAGTCAACAGGAAGGGTCTGTCACACTGGGCTGGGAGCAGAGTACAGTCTGCCACAGAGTTTGAAAGTCAAGTACTTGGCTAAGAAGATGAGCAAACAACATTTAAAAACAAGGCAGACTATAGAATCTTTGATGACAAAGAAGATCATGACATACAACCAGAAGAAGACAACACAGTGAAAGGTTCTATATCCAATGCCTCCAAGAACAAAAATATGAATTGGACTCAGGTCATGGAAGAGCTCAAAAAGGATTTTCAAAATCAAATAAGGAAACTAGGGGGAAAATTGGGAAGAGAAATGAGTAACACACACCAACAAATAATGAAAAAAAGAGTCAACAGCTTGCCAAAGGAGACCCAAAAAATACTGATTAAAATAATACCTTAAAAAAATAGACTAATTCAAATTTCAAAAAAGGTCCAAAAATCCAAGAAGGAGAAGAATTCCTTACAAAGCAAAATTGGCCAGACGGCAAAGGAGCTCCCTGAAGAAAATAATTTCTTCAAAATTAGAATGGAGCAAATGGAAACTAATGACTTTTTGAGAAATCAAGAAATTATAAAACACAACCAAAAGAATGAAAAAAAAAAATAGAATACAATGTGAAATATCTCATTGGATAAACAACTGACTTGAAAAATAGATTGAGGAGAGAGAATTTAAAAATTATTTCACTACCTGAAAGCCATGATGAAAAAAAAAAAAGCTTAGATATCATCTTTCAAGATATTACCAAGGAAAACTGCCCTGATATTCTAGAACCAGAAGGTAAAATAGAAATTAAAAGAATCCACCAATTGCATCTTGAAAGAGATACCAAAAAGAAAACCTCTAGGAAAATTATAGCCAAATTTCAGAGTTGCTAGGTCATGGAGAAAATGCTGCAAGTAGCCAGAAAGACACAATTTGAGTATTGTGGAAATACAGTCAAGTCAACCCAATATTTAGCAGCTTTTACATTTAGGGATCGAGGTGCTTGGGATATGATATTCTGAACGTCAGAAGATCTAGGATTAATACCAAAAACCATCTACCCAGCAAAGTCTGAGTATAAAACCTCACAGAAAAATGGATATTCAATGAAATAGTAGGCTTTCAAGTATTCTTGATTAAAAGACTAGAGCTGCATAGAAAATGTGACTTTCAAATACGAGAATCAAGAGAAGCATAAAAAGGTAAACAGAAAAGAGAAATCATAAGGGACTTATTAAAGTTGAACTATTTACATTCTTACATGTGAAGATGATATTTATAACTCATGAGACCTTACTCAGTATTAGGGTAGTTGAAGGAAATAGATTGATAGATAGATGGATAGATAGATAGATAGATAGATAGATAGATAGATAGATTCATTCATGGGTACATAGATGGAAGAGAGTGAGTTAAATGTGAAGGGATTATATCTAAAAATACAATTTAAGGGTGAAAGGAATATACTGAGAGGAAGAGAAAGTGAGAGATAAAATGGAGGTAAATTATCTCACATAAAGAGGCAAGAAAAAAGTTTCACAGTGTAGAGGAAGAGGAGGGAGATGAAAGGGTATGAGTGAACCTCACTCTCCTTGGATTTGACTTAAGGAGGGCATAACATACACACTCATTTGGGTATCTTACTATACAGGAAACTAAGGGGAAATAGAATGCAGGGTGACAGAAGGAAGAGCAGAGGGGGCAAGGAGTAGTCAGGAGACAACATTTTTGAAAAGGAACAGGGTCAAAGGAGAAAATAAAGTACGTGAGAGGTGGGATAGGATGGAGGGGAATATAGTTAGTCTTTCACAACCTATTATGAAAGTGTTTTGTATAACTACACTTGTATAACTTATAATGAATTGCTTGCCTTCTCAATGAGATTGGGTGGGTAATGAAGAAGGGAGAGAATTTGGAACTCAAAGTTTAAAAAACAAATGTCAAAATTGTTTTTACGTGAAACTAAGAAATAAGATATACAGGCAATGGGGTACAAAAATCTATCCTGTACTGTAAGAAAGTAAGAGGGAGGTGATAGAAGGGAGGGTAGACTGAGTGAAAGGATAATCAGAATGCATTCCATCTCAGGGTGGGTGGGAGGGGAAAGATGGGGAGAAAATTTGGAACTCACAATCTGTAGAAATGAATATTGAAAACTAAATATAAATAAATTAACCACTACCTCCCTACTCCACACCCATTTAAAGACTCTCTCCCTTATAGTCTCCCCTTAACCTTCTTATCCTTATTCTACCCACTTCTCTAAGGGTCTCACTGTTTTCTTGTACCCCCACCCTCCTAAATCTTAATTTACAGATCACTCTATAACCTGCATTATCTTGTTCCCTCACTCAATTATTTCTTTATAAATTTAGAAGACATATATATATATATATATGTGTGTGTGTGTGTGTGTGTGTGTGTGTGTGTGTGTGTGTATGTATATATGTATATATGTATCTATATGTATGTATCCCTCTTTAACCTAGATCTAATAAGAGCAAGATTCTAATACTACCAGCCCCCTACTCCCACCTGATTCTTTTATATTAGTTCTTCCTCTTGTGCCTTTTTCATTGTATGAGAAAATTGCTCTTTTCAGCATTTCCTACACAATTTTGCTTTTTAGAATCCCCAAATCATTTTCAGCTTTTTAAATCTTTCTTTCTAACCACCCAATTATGAATGACAGTCTTAACCCCATTGTTTACATTTCCATATGTAAAAGTATACAGTTTGTTCTTATTCAATCCCTTGTAATTGATCTTTGATTTGTACCTTACATTTCTGTTAAATATTCTGTGTAAAATTTTCTTTTTTTTGGTAAACATTTAAAATTTATTTTAAACTTAAAAACAAAATGAGAAAACAAAAATTAATATTGACATATATACAGCAGTATATGAGATAATTCAATTTAAAAAAAAATAAAATTTCCATTTGAAGAAAACCTAGTTAATAAATACTACATATTATTTTTAAAGATGTCCATCATTTCTGTGTTCCTTTCAGGTTTTCCTTTGTTTTCTAAAATGTATTTTTTAAATTTATTTTTGTTTATTTTTAGTTTTCAGCAATCATTCCCAAAAGATTTTGAGTTGCAAATTTTCTCCCTGTCTATCTCTACCCCCACCCCAAAAGAACAAGCCTATTGAATACCCCTTCCCCCAATCTGCTCTTTCTTATATCCTCTCCCATGCCCCCTCCAACTTTCTAGTAGGGCAAGATGGGTTTTTATACCCTAGTGCCTGTATATCTCATTCCCAAATTGCATGTAAAAAACATTTTTTTATATTTATTTTTTAAAACTTTGATTTTCAGTTTGTTTTCCTTCTTCTTCCTCACCCACCCCCACTGGGAAGATAAGCAATTCAGTATAGGTTATACATGTGTAGTTACATAAAATGTTTTCATAGTAGATATGGAAAGACTAACTATATTTCCCTCTATCCTATCCTGTCCCCCACTTATTCAATTTTCTACTTTGACACTGTCCCTTTTTAAAAGTGTGTGCTTCTAACTACCCTCTCCGCCAATCTGCCCTTCCTTCTTATCCCCTTACCCCCTAATTTCCCATAGGGTAAGATACCAAACTGAGTGTGTATGTCATTCCCTCCTTAAGCCAAATTCAATGAGAGCATGGTTGACCCATTCCCTTTCAACTTCCTGTTGTTCCCATTGTTATGGGAATCTGAAGATCTTCCCTGCCTCTTGGCCCTTTGCTTAAGAGGGTTAAGTGGTTCTGAGAACCTTCCCTTATTTGAAAGTATACTCTGTCCCCTAATAGGCTGAATGTGGTCATGTGGAGCCTGTGGTGGGAGGCTTGTTTTTCAGGAATGCCCGCACCTTGTTGTTTTGTGATTGGGCAGTGAATCAAAAGGGCTGTGACATTCTCTGATACAGGAGAATGCTATATATACGCCCTGATGTGAGGTTTTGCTTTGTGGCTCAGTTTGAGAAGAGTTGTGTGATTTGGCCAGATGAGACTCTGGGAAGCTTTTGAGCCCCCTGGCTTTGAAAAACCCAGATTTTGGCGCTTCCCTCTCTGGTAACTGAATAGGTGTGGATGTAATGGTCAGATGCTGGAAGCTGGTCTGCTGATCTGTTTCTTTGTTTGCTTGTAACTTGTGTTTGCATTCTCTAAAGTTCAGGGTGCTGATTTTTCCCCCTGAACTTGGTAAACGATATTTGTCTGATTGATTAAAGTAAGATTGTTAACCCATTTTGAGTTGCGTATGTGTGATGACCAACCTTGATGAACTGGACTCTTCTCAGCAACTCACAGTTATAAGACAACTCTACAAGTCTCAGGATAGAAGGAGATGTCTACATTCAGATTAAGATCTAGAAAGACTAGAGTCTAAATGGAGAGTGAAGCAATACATGCTATTGTTCTTTTTCATGTTTGGTTTTGTTTCTTTTTTTCCATTGTTCACTCGTTGGTTACAACCCTTCTATACAACGAGACTATTGTACAATGTGAAAGTATTTGCAGATCCTATACATGATTGCACACCACCATTGGGGATGGCGAGAAGGGAGGGGAGAAAATTGGAAACTCAAGGGACTGTGGAACTGAATCTTGTAAACTAAAAGTCATTAAAAAAAAAAAGAAAAGCAGATCTAAGTACCTGTGCTAGCAGCCATCCTGGGTATGCTAGGGTGCTTGCTGATACACCCCTCCATTGTAACAGTTTTCTCTTGCCTCTTTTATATGAGATAATTTACTCTATTCTATCTCTCCCTTTCTCCTTCTCTCATAAAATTCCTCTCTCACCTATTGATTTTATTTTTTAGATATCATTCCTTCTTATTCAACTGATTCTGTGCTCTTTGTCTACATATACATGTGCACACATATATACACATTCACATATGTATTTATACACATATACACCCTCCTGTATATGCATATATGTATGAATACATACATACATACATATATGTATGTGTCAGTGTGTGTGTGTGTGTGTGTGTGTGTGTGTGTGTGTGTGTGTGTGT